>OMLM01006256.1:37033-50521 GCA_900302695.1 Helostoma temminkii | reverse complement strand
TTTAAAGCAGTAATTTTGTTCAATAACCATCATCCTTGTCCATCATGGTCCATTAGCAGACAACACTCGTCTTGGTACTGTACCCAGAGTCCAACAAAGTCCCTGAGACCAATAAACATTCTGGCAGAGGTAGACAAATCAGAAAATAAAAAATGTTTAGCATTTTTGCCATAAACTTATCTTATTTTCTCTGTAATGCTTCTTTATATAAATGTGTCAAATGGTCATTTGAACAAACTCTGTACTAAGCTGATGAATACCACCTGTTGATGAGGAGGTGCATCTATATGTAGTATATATATGTGTATATATATAGGTGTATGTATACACTACAGAATTTTAGAATTAAATGCAACGCAGCATTTTGATATAACATAATTACTATATGTTTATGTAAATGACAAATTGCAAATATGTTGATAGATAAAATATGAAATAAATACACACAGGAAATGTATTTTTGTCTGCCAAAATATCTACAGCATCCCATTTTTCACATAATATCTAGCAGTAATACATCATTTTGTTACTCCAATGTTACTAAAGTTTGAAAGTTTTTATTGTTGGATGCAGGCACTCATAGCACTTGGTTAAGGTCAGGAAAATACTGTGCGATGAATTAATAGAGAAAAATCCAATTGAAGTAAAAACGTGAAACCTAACCTTAAACAGGCATCTGGACTAGAACTCTATATTGCTTGTCACTCTATGTACTATACATTATCACCTCCTTGTACCTCAGTAAATGTACTGTTTCATTCATTCAAAAATAACTTATAATAATTATTTCTTAAGCAAAGTGCTTCATTGAGGTGGTCAAGGGGGAGGAAAATCACTGAGATGTGAGACGGCAGAATATTCACTCATTACCTAGTTACACGTAACAGTGTAACATTCAGTTATGTCATACTGTTGGGTGTAACAGAGGATGATTACTGTAGAGAGAGGCCTGCATTAAGACCCACATGCAGCAAGATGAGTTTGACAGCTATCCCACTTTCCATCCTACATAAATTCTCGAATGTAGAAACTGCAGGCTGTAGCTAAAAATGCCAGTAAAACAGTAAAATAGGCCTTTTTCACTCTCAGGAAATTGGCAAGTCATAACAATTTTGATGATATGGCAAACAGTATTTTGCATTAGCTTGTCATATACTGTTTTTCTGACTACAAATTCAGATTAAGCCACTATAATTCACAATAACTGAAACAATAATTCCCCACAATGAATAAAAACAGTGCATCTTTTCATGTTTAGGCACAACAGATTTAGACACCTTGTGAATTTCTTCTGTTCTGAAGAGAAAATTTTAAGTATGAGAGAATTAGCGACTGACAAAAACCATCAAAGCACTTTAATAATTGATTAAATAATCCCAGGAGAACTACACTGGAGAGCTCTTTGGCCATTTGGATGCAAGGCTTCAATAATGCATTTCAAATATTTGTGGCAACCTCACATCCTTCCATCACTTCAACTGAGCTGTTCGGTCACATAGTCACAAAAAGAAGGTGTGTGCTTGTTCTCTCCGTTTCTTAATATTTATGTCACAACGTGCAGGGTTATCAGCAATAAAAGAAAGAGGACAGCTGAGCCTTCTATAGTGGATAAAACAGATTATATAAGATATTCCACACCAGCACAATTCAGCCAGACAAAATGCATATTATATGCTACTTACAGTACAGCAGCGAGGGCACAGTTGGGTTAGGACTGGATTATGTGACTATAAAAACTCTTACTTAAACAGGTTCATGTCCACTGACTCCCTTGAACCTTAAAGTTACACTGCTCAACAAAATAAAAGCAGAAACAAATCAGAGTAACAGGTTTAGCACAACACAATCAAATTTGATAAAACTAAATTTTACAGCTGGTTGCTTTTGGAGACACACTGTCCTTTCTCAGAGCAATGACAGGTAATTTCCCGGCTCTTCGCCTCAGTCCCTGCATAACAATAACCTGCTTCTTCTTGGCTCATTAACAAATACATTATGACAGTTTTTTCTTCTGTTAGTAGAAATGCCACCTCTACATACTACTTACCAACAAAAATCCTACTATTCATTTTCACTTTTTCACTTTTTTGCTCTGAAAGGAGTGATGGTACATTTACTAAGTATTATATCAACCTACACACAATGGAGTGTTTTCCCCACATAAATTCAGTGAATAATTTTGGTCAATTGAAACAGGCTGTTGTAAAGCAATTTCTTATGTAGAGCTAAACTAATTAATAGATTAATTAATAGATTAGTCAATTTCACGCTATTTGCTAGTAACATGAAATGGACCAAGAAGCTCTTCAATGCCACAACTGGAGCAATATAGTTGCAGTCAGCGCTGATGTGAAATCAGATTTCACTGTGGTAGCTGAAAGGAAAATTCTGCTGCAGTACATTAATCAAATCACACTATGAGTTTTTCAATATAAATATGGCTCTTTGATATGACCAATATTGATATCATAAGGTGCATGGTAATTCAATTGAAAGCTTAAGTGATTCTGCACAATGATGAAATGATCAAATGAGCAAACATGAAACATCCACACAAACACAAATATACATTTTGGTGATTGTGTTCTGAGCTTAAGAAGCAAAACAAACAGGTGTTGTATCAAATTTATTCTAATATTCTGTATGTTTAAAGAAGTCAGAGATCTCTGCATTCTGGTGTCCTGGTGTAACATAAGATGAGATGGCAACTCAAAAAAAATCAATTAGTAAGTATTAACAATTCCAACCAAGGCCCAAACTAGTGCAATTCATTTGTGATTTTAGATCCGGTAATAATCTGCCTCACAAACAGGATGATATCAAAGATTCAAAGTGTTTAAAAGTTAAATCTATGTGTATATTAATGACTCTGACTTGCAGCTCATTCATCTAATTCATGTGCGTTAATTAACACAACTGAGACAGCATAAAGTATAAAAGCCACAGGTAGGAAATTATTAATTGTACTTCATAGAGGAGATGTGTGATAGTTAGAAGAGCTAGTGAAATCTGTACAGCTTGTCTACTCTTTGTTTCCTGGGGGTCATGTACTCAGATCTTGAGCATACAAATATGTAAGATGTTAGCTCAGTGTTGCTACCGAGATCCCAGTCAGAATTGCAACATTTCATAGGTTAATCTGATCCCATTATTTCACTTTATGCATTCATTTTCTGTCACAGAGCCTCTTAACAAGCTTTTGCCTGCCATCCATCAAAGAGATATTTCAAGGCTTTCAAGATAAAAGCATGTAACACAGCACCAAATGCGTACTGGATGAAACACCTACACATAGACACATTCACACATTTTGCATATGCACATACAGTATAAACACACACCAGCACAAAAGCAGGACACAGATATAAAGGGACTAATTTAATAATAAGATCACACTGGTAAACACACAACATTTGTACAAACAGCAGCCCCACATGGACTCAGTCTATAGTGCTTTGCACGTTCTACCCTTCTGTCTTTTAAAATGCCCACTGATTAAAACACTTGTGAGAACAAACACATGAGGACAGGATGGCATAAGGTCTGTCATTTAAGCCTATGGAACTACTAGAAATGTAGATTTCTTGTAAATTTAGGGCATATGGGGGAGGTAAATATGATCGAAGCTGTATGTTACAGTAAATAGCATATTTCTCACTCCCTCACATTCATTGTATTGTGTTTTGTATTTTTAAAGCACAGACAGAATGCTGTAACTACAATATCAGCAACCCTCTGCTGACAGATTTATGTGCTAGGGAATGTGAGCATCACAATAAAAATATTGAAACTCCTAGTCATGATTTATCTCTGGACATCAACCAGTATAAAAATGTCTTAGGTTAATCCTGCCTCAATAAATGAATAAAATATAATTCATAATACATAAATGTTGTACTTGAGCCATATTTTCATTCAGTCAGCATTAGTCACAGATGGTAAAGGTGTTCATGACAAGCTGAGTAAATCTTCATTGATGGAAAATGAATCATCACAGTTCACCTTTGCCTCTTTTAATCAGAATCATCTCTCTCTCTCTCTCTCTCATTTACTCCATTCTTTTCTGTCTCTCAGCAGTGCGATATGGTACTATCTCAATCTTGAAATCTTCCATTATTGCCACTATATTTTTGTGCAAACCAATAGAACAGATAAACCTGCACACATTTCTTTTTTGTATCACACCATGCACCACACTAAAAATGTTCTGCCTTAAAGTCTGCCAGCCTAATAGGATGATCCATTAAAAAGCTGTAACCCAGGGCCACAGAGTCAGTGCAGGGCTCAAGTAGGTAGATAGCCAACAGATACTCAGCTAGATAATGAGGTCTTTTTGGTGTGTTCCTTTCTTAATAACAGTCTAGTGGTGCGCTGTGCTAGCTTCCTTCATTCTCTCTCTCTCTCACTCATATCGTCAAAGTCTCAGATTGGGGTGATGAGTCTCTGAAGTATAACATCCGGTATAATGCCCTGCTGATAAGAGCAAAAACACTAGTGTTTTAAACCCTGATAAGTAAATGAGTCAACACTTATGAGCTATATGCATACACTACAGACTCTATTAAATTGTCATTTTCCTCCGAATGTCACCGCTTTCTCGTAAAGCTATGTCTTGTTTTGTTCTCTATGTCAAATTGTATTCCCATTTCTGATTGTCATGATGCTAAAATAATATTCAACAGCCCAGATGGTAATATTTTACAGTCTATCAACTGCTCTTGATATCAAAAGAGAAATCCAGTGACGAAGAGCCAGAGTCACCAAAATGGAAAGAAATTAAGTGATTAAAACTTCTAGTGCTTCGCTGAACGAGAAGCAGGTTGTGGGAGTTCACCCTTTCAATCTCATTCAGTTTAATAAGAGAGTCATTTACCCTATCACCCTAATTTCCCAAAGTAAAAATCCAAAATATTCTGCTGAGAGGGCTGGAAATGAGGTCTGAATTACAACTAAGATGTTGATTGCATTGGCACTATCAAGAGCCAAATTAAGCTCAACTGCATCATAGCTCCTTTCTCCTGCAACAGTACTGTATTCAGTTCACACTGACATGTGACTTATAGCACATATATAGGTGTGTGATGGTCAAAGTGGGTTATGTGAACATGAAACACTTTTGTCTTTAACACAGGAATTCTTACATTAATGTGGTACTTGGACTGTTGCACTTAAGATGGCAGTGTGCATTAGTTTTGTGGTAGTCTTTCCACATTCTGCTTAAGTAAAAATCCCAAACCTTTAAAAAGAATTCAGCGTTCAAGTGGTTTTACCATTCTAATGCAAATATGCCAACTATCACATGACACACTGTAAATAAAACATTAGGTTTAACATGCTGCTATATTGTCTTATGCTTATGCTTCTAAACTCTTCATGCAAGTACACATTATGTAAAGTATCTTGTGTTCACTACTGCAGTGCCCCTCAGAGAACTACCACCATGCACAATCAAACATCTCCAGATGATCAAAATGCATGCAAACATACCTAATTTTTGATAAGCCAAAAAGGAAATATCACGGCTGTCTAACCATTATGTCTCACAAAACTAAAACATTTCTTTTCACTGCACTTTGCTTTCAATATCTTCTTCATGTCTTAGCTTTGTTGGTTGCTTTGCACCCTGCATCGCTTTGTACCACATAAATGTCAACAGTTATCAGATGACTGACTCCTAGAGGTCTATTATTATTCTCCCATGATCATCAACATGCATCCATCACAAAGGCACAATCAATATGCTCTTTCTACATCACTGATATAGATCAACTACCTTCTAGTAAATAAAAATGCTCTTAAAGGTCTCTTATTATGCAAAATCAAATAGTCATTTTTGTACATCTAAAGTATGTGGCTCTTGCATATATGTAGACATACACCAAGTGGGTTTTCACATTCTTCTGTTTGGTAGAATCCAGTCCCAAATAGGGGTGTTCAATATTGGCAAAAAATAATATCTCAATATTTTTTAGTACTTTGAAGATAACAATATCAATGATATTTATATAGTATAAATAGTTAAATAGTTAAATGTTTTGTGTTAATGTTTTTTTTTGTGAGTGACATACTCGATAACATTAGCTGGCACATCGTTAAAACAACAATGACGATATTCGTAGACGTAGAATCGTAGACGATATATATTGCAAACCCCTAGTGCCAGAACGGTCCAGTCCGGATTTAGTATAAAAGTATAAAAGGATGGCCACATTGTCTGCAGTTGTATCTCCTGTTAAAAGTTTTCACTACTTTCACAGCAGACCCTTCTGGGGTTGACTATAGGATGTGTCTTAATCAAACCAGTGAGGTTCAATATTACATCTCAACACTGTTCTTAGCAGTTTAAACAAGTTTGACCATTTGTAAACGGACACCTGCTTCTAACTCCACGTGGGCTCAGAGGTACGTCAGCAAACAGGAGGGGAGGAGGGAGAGCGGCTCAAAACCAGTTGTTCCAGAGACAGGCTCTGAGCTCAAAATCTCAGCCAGGGCAGATATAAGGATCTGCACAGTTTATCAGCATGAACATTTACAGACACATTCTGGGGAATTCAGCGACCTGTTTTTTAAACCCCCAAAAAGCGTATAAGACTTTAATTAATATTGATTCTTGTGGTATTCTCTTTAAAGGACCAAGCATTAATGTTTATAGTCCTGCAGATACAACAAGAACAAGCAGCACTTTCCCCATTATCTTTGTTTCAGCCCAAACGTCTACACAAACATAACAAAACCTTTTGCTTTACTAAAAAAGTTGCAGTCTATATATTTATACATGAAAGCACTCCAATATGTGATTTAGCCCTCACAATTGCTTAATATACTATACTTAAAAGATGCATTTTCACATTTTACTCATTCAGAGCCACCTACAGTGCTACAGTGTGAAAAGGTATTTGCCACCTTTCAGATTTTTATTTTTTTGCATATTTGTCACACTTAAATGATTCAGATCATCAAACTAATTTTAGTATTACACAAAGATAGCCACGTAAATGCAAAATGACAATTTCATTTATTGAGGGGGAAAAAGCTGCCCAAACGTGCCTGGCCCCCCAGTTAACATAGGGTTTTAGGGTTATGACAGAACATGTGATGATTTGTGTATACCATTATGTAATACCTTTTCACTTTGCAACAATGCTAAGAGAAACTAGAATACAGTGGCGATAATGTAAGGTAATAATGGTATTATTTGAAAAGCATTCTCAGTGAAAGAAATCTGGAGACAGGAGCAAGAGAAATAGGAAACAGACTGAAGATGAGAGATGAAAGGGGAAACACAACCCTCTTTCATGTAGTCCCTTTAGACCACAATAATAGCATCTTTCCATTGAATGGCACAGTCACAACTTGGCTCAACTTTACTTTCATCACTTTTGGTTTTAGATAGTTAGGGTAGATCTCCCCCTCCTCAGTATATGTCAAAGGAATGACATTCTTGTTAGTTTGTATGTGGCTATTTGTAACAGCAAAACAGTTCCCAAACTCTTACGAGCAAAAAGTTCAGACAACAGGATAGCTGTGACTGCAGTATTAAAACTTACGTTAACTTTCTTTTACTAATCAGTATTCTGCAGTGTTTACATGTCACTTTTTGGTATTGCAAGTAGTGTGAAAAAAGTACCAGGCACCAGATACTATCCATTTGCCTGATGGAAAACCAAGAGGTAGTAGCATAGAGTCGAGCCAAAGAGATACTATGTGGTGGAAAAAGTCCCCAGACCCACTAAAAAACAAGCTGAGCCATGATCACACTATCCTCTTTGTAACAGCTGACACATTATCATCCGTCTACTCATGATCATATTTAATGTCACCAGCTGCCCAATGTGTGAGCATCTTATTTACAGCTATGACCGCCATACCCATGATAGTAACCCAATTTCCTTTCTTTCTGACGGCAATAACATGACCCTCCCTCCCAATGTACCACATGTCAGGCTATTGGTGGTTTGCCCAGTTTAATGTATGGTGAAACAGAGTCCTGTATGGGAAGAGAACAGAAAAAGGTTTGATCCTCTTTCACAGTAAATCTCATGATGAACAAGAATATTTTCTAGTCCATATGTGTGTGTGTATACAGTATATGCAGGACGCATGTTAAACTTAATCTAATGTTTGGTTTTGTGAATTTGTGAATCAGGAGCTTCTGGGATAGGATCCCACAAGCTTGTTAAAACAGATGTTGAGACAAAGACTAGGCGTGTAGGAGCATCACAGTAGACAAGAATTTTAATGTTTAATGTGAAAGTGAGAAGTTTAGTTTACTGAACTACAATAAAAAGTAGAATTTAGAGGTTCAGTTACTTTATTATATGTACATGGTAAAAATGCTTTGCAAGACCAATTACACACACACTTATTAACTTTTAGTCAGTAGAAAGGATTACTGCGACTCAAATGAAAGGATGACAATGTCACAATGTCACAATTTCATTATTCAAATGCTATTTTGAAAGAAAGCTGCATGATGTGTTGGATTTATTAAGAGGCCCTTTGGTGCTGATCACAGATATGATATCACCTTCCACTTACAGTGCAATTTCCCACCCTCCCCTGACAACAGTGACACAGGATTAAAGCTAAACCAGTCATAGCTAGAACTTTAATATGACAGAGTTACAGATGACATGCTTCGCTAAACCTCTAAGGGAAAACCTGCAGAAACACAAAAGTGACATTTCCAACACATCTACATAAATTGTGTCAGCTGTGAATTAAAAGTGCTACATATGTTAATAGCACATCCTGATACAAATGTATTGAACTTGCCTTAACAACAAATTCTGTCAAGAGTTAACACATCGTGAGTGGTGAGAAATTACATTCACAGACACATTGCACGTAACATATGAGAGATTTGTTGGGAATTCAACACAGGTTAATGCTAGTTCTATTGTCTGCTACATCTGACAGATACACAGCACAGCCACTCTGCATATAAATAATGAAGAGGGAAAATCTTCCACTGAGCGGAGATGAAACAAGAGTCGAGCGGGTGAGCCAGTACAGGGTACAGCACATTCAAGAGAGAATGGCAGCTTGAAAGAAAAATAGGAGGTGAAGACTGATGCATGGAAAACAGCTGACAGCTGAAAAAAAGTTAAACAAGACAGTGAGGTCAGCGGTGTTATCACAGCTTTATAGAATATAGATAGAAGACAGAATAAGGTACGTTTATTTAAGCAAGGGGCAGGTTGTGGAAGATGGAAAATGAAGAAAGGTGGATGGATAGACAACAGACAAACGAGAAGCCATTTTGGTAAGCAGCCATACAAAGTGATTCAATGAGCTCATAACTGGGAATCATCTCTCACATAAACATATTGGCAGCCTGCAGAGCATTTTCAGGGTTTTCCATGTGTTTGTCACCACTGATATTATTGAGGTGACAAACTGTGTTGGGAGCATCAAGTGCTGCTGACATCGCAGACAGACAAGCTGGTCACCCTGCTGCCATCCAGCCTGTCAACCAAGCAGAAACAACTCAATGCCAGTCTGAGATCACGCTGACATAACTCAGAAACAGAGCTCCACGCAGAGCTGAACTGAGGAGGGCACATCCGTCAGGAACATGTTGATCCTCTACTGGCTGGCTCAGCAACTTTGCAGCAAAAAAGAACCAGCCCCAAAATAGGTGCCATCTTTGAAACATCACTGTCTCCCAGTCACAACACTGTACATATAGATTTATGTTTCTAAAAGACAGACGCACTACTTTTTGGATTCTTTTCAGAATGATTTACTGCCATATCACAATATCATTACTCAGATAATTTACAATCAGTTGACATGTTGAAAACCATCTCTTTAACACTGTAATATATCTTTTATCAAGAACGCATAACTGACAGAAACCAGTGTCATAAATCAAACCGCTCAGCACATGTTTAGTTTTGAAACATGAAGAAATGAATCACATAATGACAATAAAGGATAATCTTTATGTATTTGAGTGGACTCCATTCCAGTGTAGCTTGGCTTTATCATAAGATTAACAAGGAATGTTTTTTCTGGCTCTAGTGAATGTTTCTTTTTTCATCTTGCTTGAGATCATCCTGTTCTGTTGATCCCCTGTGATTCAACCTGTTGTGACTGATTGTCTATAAATGATTGCTAACACCTGTTTATATGCTACGTCTTGCGTACTTAAAACACTCATAATAAATTAAGTGACTTAATGGATGTGACTCTGAACACAGCGTTACACTCTTTCTGCTCGTTATGTTCTGCATATTCAACGCATTTCTGTAAGATTGTCTTTTCTAAATGTGAATTTGGGAATGAGCGAGTGTGAAAATAAAAAGACTAATTAAATCTACCTTTATTGCACTCCTTTATGTTGCTGTTCCCCCATGAACCATTTAAAAGCTTCCAGTGCCAGCAGTGATTCTAGCATTTGTTTATTGTCATATCATAAGCTGGACCCTCTCACGTCTATACCAACGAATAGGAAGAAGAAGTTGGAATTTTTTTTTGCTTTGCTCTCCACTTTTTCTTCACAATGCAGAGATCCCTCTGTTGGACTGTGAAGATGGGCAGCTATCTGTTATGAGAGACACCCTTTTAATTTGAACCACTATATTATATCGACTGTGGGTGACAAGGCATGGCCTCTCATCAGTATCGACTCCCCCACAGTACAACCTCCATTCACAGTCTGAGTCGTGATGCTGGAGTATAGATCTGGTCTCACCAGCACATTTTTAGGTTTTGTGCAATGCATACACTTGTTTAGATTATTTGAGTATTTTACTCGTCTGCTGCTACTTTTTTGCTGAAATGTTTTTGCATCTTATGGAGCTGCAGTATTTAGGACAAAGGATAGTGCTAAAAGCTACATCATGCAGTCCAGCACTGCTTGCTCCATAAAAGGTTAGGAACATGGACCAGATGGTCTGGAATCACTCCGACTATCCCTTTATATACTCTACAGAAAATATTTCTTTAAGAATGGAGTCGGTTGATTCTCTGAGACAAAGAGGCATGCAATAAATATGCACAATATAGCTGCAATTTGTACATAGAGCAGTGTGTCTCTGTGCCAGCTACCCCCATTCCTACACAGTGTAAAGATGGTGCTGATCAAAGACTGTGGTACCACCTCCACACTGGCAAACAAACTAACTGGCAGAATGACAGCAGTGTTTATCATTTACACCATTACTTTTACTAAAGACTGAGATGTGAGAAGAATTATAAGAGTAGATAGCATCACTGCAACAAGCAGGTGATAGATGGATGAAGCTCAATGTGGACGTGAGCAAGCTTCATCTAAGACATGCAGGGATCTTTTTCCACTGTATAAAAGGCATATGAATACCTAAATGCCAGAAAGCTCAAGAGCAATGTTCACCTGCAGGCAAGCATCCTCCACAGCTATAGCCAATCTATTACATCTGCAAGGAGTTGAGCATCCTCCTCAGCAGGTCTCCCCAGCTGAGACATTTATACATTACAAAATTTGACTGTTGCTGAACACTAGAAACACTAACCCACCATGTGTGTAATAAATCTACTGGGCATTTTCCTCAAAGGTATTCTTCCAAAATTAGATCCATCTACTTACTTATGTTCTGTTACTGGCTTTTATGTGAACCTATTCCATTAATGTTTTGAAGAGAAAGAGTGCAGTACATACAATTTCTATGACAAAATAAATGATTCAGTCATGCCTCAGACACACAACATTTTACATGAAACTGTTCCAGATGCTGCACTCACTTCTAAAACACATTTATCTCTCCCAGGGGAATTGTGTAGTGTATTATGCATGTACTGTAGTGGTTAGGCAAGGAGTAACAGGAAATATTTAAAAATTCCCTATTTTTTGTCGTCATTTGTTGGAAGGGAGTGGAAATATATGTTTACATGACGTGTACATATCATTGCAAGTGATGTAAAAATTACTGTGATTTTAATGTTTTTTTTTTGTCATGATCCTGACAATGATGATGAAAACTCTGCTTCAACATCAGAGACAGTCACTTTCATCTCATCAGATTCATCTCATCCCCCTCAGGCTATCCAACTTATTTTTACCTGCTGTAGTCTTTCCTCATGTTCCGGTATTCTCTATTTGTATGTCTACTCTGTTACTTTCCTATTCTCACTTCATATCATTTTCAAGCTAGCTCTCTTTCTTTCCTGCCCCCCTCAAACCTTATCATAGCTACTTAGCTCTCATTTAGAGCACGTTCAACACCCAGCCCATGAAACTGTAATTAAGGGGAAAAGACTGCAGGCAAAGGGGGTGGGCACATAAGCCCCCTACCCATGGGAAAGATATCCCGCAAATGTTGCAGTTTATCCTTCTTTTTTCCCCCCATTCATTATCTGTTTTTACTCTTTATCTGGTCAAGATGGTAGAGGGAAGATAGACTTAAACTGTATCAATTCCTCTCACATCCCTGGATCGAAGTCCTTTTTTTTTTCCTTTTCATTTTTATCTCACACCTATGTTTGCATTTTTGTCTTTCCATTCATTCGCTCTCCCCTTTCTCTCATGTTTTCCTCAGCTGTTTCTAGAGTGTAACAGTCCCATGTCATACGAGCAGCCAGCTCAGGTTTCACACAATTGGGATCTGGACACGACACACTGCACCGCCACCAAGCCATTGCCTGCCACACATGTAAGCCCTTAGTGTAAAGGTGGGCAGTTCTATCTAGTGTAAGGGCAAATTGCCAAATAAGCAAAGCAGGTATTCAGGTTATGGAAATGCTGTATGAAAATCTTTTCTGCATGCAAATGTATGAACATGCTGATGTGATGGAAACACTTCCTGGTGAATGGCACATTTGAATCCCATCATCACCTCGACCACATTCTGAAATGAAATACTCTTGGAAGAAAAGAACACTCCCATACAACCACTGTTTATCTTTACACTCGATCAACAAACGTGTAAAGGAAGCAAGCAATACCAGGTTACACAAAGAATAAGCCCATAAAAACAGCCGATATGCAGTCAAAACAGAATGGTGTACACGTGTATGTGTGCTGCTGTGTGTGTGTTTGAATACCTACAGTAAGGCTTCGTCCCACAGCTGAAGGAGGCAGCGCTAACATCCAGACACTGAGCCGCTGTACTACTGCTGCTGCTCCTGCTGCCTTACTCTCCTATATGACACACACCAGCTCCCTGTGTACCTTGCTCTCTCGCACATACACACGCACACACTCAGCAAAAGGGTAACCAGCTGTGAGCTTCTTGGATACTCCATAGGCTCACTCAACCTCACAACTCTGTAGACTGTGCGCTCTCACTCTCTCCCTCTCTCTATTTCTCTCCATCTCTCTGTCTCTCTCTCTCTCTCTCTGTCACTCACTCATACACAACTGTGCAGAGACTAATCCACTGGGATTGAACAATATCCAAAAAAAAAAAAAAAAAAAAAAAAAAAACAAAAAAAAAAAAAACAAACAGAATAAATAATCAGAAACAGTCAAAAGACAAAATGAGACACAAACAACCCTCTTAGACG
>OMLM01006256.1:0-28667 GCA_900302695.1 Helostoma temminkii | reverse complement strand
TTGCATTGCACAAACCCCTTTAAAAAATACTGATTACATAGCAGCACATTATATCTGCATATAAAAAAGGTATGTGACACAATGCAGAATCCCTAAGGATGAATATGTGGTGAGTTTCCCATAAATTACAAAATTTAGTACTTAAATTTTGTGTGGATCTCACCAGCTGTTATTTGATCCAGTATATCCATCCATCCATCCATTTTCTAAACCACGTAGGGGTCACGGGTGTGCTGCAGTCTATCCCAGCTGTCATACATGCGAGAGGCAGGGTACACCCTGGACAGCTTGCCAGTCTATCACAGGGACAAACAACCATTCACACTCTCACTCACACTTATGGGCAATTTAGAGTCCCCAGTTAACCTGACTGCATGTCTTTGGACTGTGGGAGGAATGATCCAGCATATGTCAAATCAAAATATAAATCAGGTGATATGCTCATGGAACCCTTGTCCCAGTTTCAAGCATTATCCAAGAAGATACAACAAACTAATGTCAAACCAATGAGAGGCAGTAAAGACTGAAATACGCTGAAAAAGTAATGGCACGGCATGGCAGGCCTTATGGTCTGTGGTCAATGTCATGACTTAAAATTTAAGCCACCTGCTGAGCGGCCATGATGGGAAATGGGACAGAGGATTAACAGTTGCAGATTTTTTGTAATTATAATGAGGATAAAAACACATAAACCTAATTAACACACATTTTTACATACTGCATATCACATGGTAAAAGCTGAATAAACAACCAACACAGCCCCACATAGCAGACAAGAAAGGAAAGGTACAATCATAGAATAAAATACATTTATTTTGAATTAATAAATTTAGAGTACACTGGCTCGTGCTACCTCAGTGGCTGGGATGTCCTGTCCAGGGACACTTCGACATATGTCCAGAAGGAGCCAGGTCAGGAACCACCAACCCTGGTGTTAAAGGGCAGCCATTTTACCAAATGCAGCACTACTGCCTCCAAAAGAAATACATTTAAATTAGTTAATAAATTAATTGCACTATTTATGTTAGTGTTTGTTTGTTAAACTGGGACGTTACATGGCAACACAGCTCTGGGGAAGATGTTCCAAGCTCTATGAGTTTCAAATGTATATAAAAAAAAGAGATGCAGCAAGCTAGTCCAGTTGGTGCAAGTACAAAATTAGGAAGAAAGACGAAATTGCAGTTGCTTTCTAATTGAGGTAAGTCCATTTTGGACAATATTCTTTTATGAAAATAAATGTGCGATGCTTTTTTTCAACAGTTAAGATGTCAGAAAAATAATGATTTTAAATTAAAAGCAATGCTATGTTCTAGAAAGAACTATTATAACCAACAGTTGTTCGCTAAAATATCTGGAAAGCTTTACTTGTTTTTAAAAAAACTGAATGTGTCTGTCACATGCTTATGGGCATTTGTTTAGCTTAAGATCTAGGTAAATTAAAGTTTATAGTTAGAATAAGTTACTCTTATCTAAAATGCTAAAGACTAAATAGCTAAAACTACTAACTGTAATCTCCTGGGTCCCAGAATGCCAAAGAAGCATTGCTAGGCAACATCTAGGCTAGGTTCACCAAGTTTAAGATGATTAAAAGTTTAGAAATCAAGAGAGAAAAGTATTGTGCTCTCATTGCTACATCCGGCTACCCAACAAGACTGAGTTTTATTTAAAGATTCTTTTACAATTTTCCGTCAGCAGCTTCTGAAGATCTTAAAAAGCAGTGGTTAGTTATATTATCTTCACTAAGATCTTACACTGTCTGTTTATCAAATGGTAATCCACACCTGTCAGCAAATCACAACTGCGAGTTCACAGTGACCATGGTATAAAGAGAAAAAGACCTAGAAGATCTCACAAAATTTTTACTTACAAAACTTAAAAAAAGATGAAAAAAGAGATTTCAAGATGGCAAAATGTGGTAGAAAGAAATCTCTCTTCTTTCAGGTACAGTAGGAAAAATGCTCCACAGGGTTTTGTTATCAGATTGTCAGATTAAGTCTTTAATCCACTTAATTTTAAAATAACCATCCATGAAATATATGTAATGCCTTCTGGAACATATATCAATCATGTGTTTGTTTAAAGAGCAGGTGAGGGAGCTGGTGGCAAAAGAAACAAATAAGAGAACCCTACAGTACACCAAGCTGGACCAAGAACCAAGGATGACATCAAGGTGGCTAAGAGAAACCATGGAATACAAGAATCTTGAGGAAGATGAAGTAGATGAATCTAAATCACTTGACCCAAAGACAGTAAGCCTTCACTTTTCTGAAAACCCCTCTGATACTAATAGCATCTACAGGGGGAGGACACTACCAAAACACATGCTAGAGAAAAGTTCAAGTATTTTGTTAGATGTCTCCGCTAATGATATTAATGAAGATATTAATAGTGGTGACAGCAGTCATGTTTTCAATGATGCTGACTGCTCACGTCCAGCTAATCGTGAGCAGAAAGGAAGCCAAAGGATTTCATCAGCTGTTGCTACTCCTGCCAACACCAGCCAGTTGATGATAGGGGACAGAAACTCAAGGAATTCCTTCAATAGCTTCAAGGCTGAGAAGGTTAGACGTGAAAAAGTCAATGTGGATAAAACGCTAGTAAAGGAAAAGTGGAAAAAACGTATGGACCAACAGGAAATGAGAGGAAACCATAACAAAGTACAGGCATTTGATGAACTAAAAACTGAAAAAAAGAGAGGGGTGGCACATCCTGCATCAAGTAAACAAATGAAGCAAAACAAAAAAGGAGTGGGCATTGTGAAGAAAATAATCACACATTTCAGTGATGTTTTTAAAAATCAAAAATGTTACAAGTGGAAAAGATTAGAAGATGAGACTGACCATTTATCTTTTGAAGAAAAATAAAATACTTTGCATAACAAGTTCAATCATCAGTTTGGGCAGGTTGACAAAAAGTGAGAAACCATTGTGTAACTTTTTTGTGACCTCTATGTTATGCAATACAAGTATTTTTTCCTTGCTATTTCCTATCCTCATGGTATTCACACCTCAAAAGTGTTGGTAGGTTCCAACAAGAAACTTGTGCATCATAGTCAATAATTCACCAGGAAGAGCAGTTATGTTGCCAGAAATGTATGACAGAGATACAAATCAAATGTTTCCAGACGCCTACATTACCTTTCATCCATCACAGGAAAAAAAACACATCTAGGGAAAGCACCCATCTTCACAACAGGAAATGTCAATGTTAAGTCACTGGGATTTCTATTCATAGACAATCACACAATTCTGCAAAAGGTTTCAGACTTCAGGTTTATTTGATCTAAAACACAAAAACTATAAATCAGATTTCCTTAATGAGCAAATATAACTATTCTTATGATACCTTCATGTCTAATGAAAATAACTGCAACAACCTAAAATTAAAACAAAAACTTTAAATTACTTCTTCAGATTGAAGATTTTCTAGTGGGTGCTTTGAGGGAAAAAAACGAAACACAGCAACACAAAACTAACTACAAGGTTCTTTGTAACAGAGTCTGGCTTCTGTAAAAATCTGGAGGGTATCCTGTATCTTTTGTCCAAGATACAGGATTAGGCCGAACATTACACTGGGACTGAACTGTGAATAGGAACACTTACTCACAATTATAGGAATCATACACAAACCCTTCTGTGTAACCAATATTTGTACAAATTCAATGTGCTTGTATATACAACAAGTCAATATCCTTCTCACCACATCCTTCTCTGCAATGACAACACTAAATTAAAGAATACAAAAGGCAGGATGCTCGTCTTTCCCTCCAATCTAATGCTACCAGCTCCTTGAAGAAAAAAAGCATGAACTACAGAAATTAGAAGTAGAGAACCTTGTTTGAGCACTTTATTTTAAAATACGCATCAAACAGAGAAAATGGGACTAAAACAACCATGGTTCACAAAAACTAGTTTTACTATTTCTAGTACAAACACATTTACAGAAGGTGCAACTCTTGAACTTAAAGACTATTTCACTGCAAAGTGGTTTGATATTCAGAAGACTAAGATGAGGTTACAACCGCAATTCAGGAAAATAAGTGTTCAGACCTACTTTCCTATCTATTACAATTACTCAGCCTCACCTATGAGGACAGACTATGATTTATGCATGAAATATGTCCAATAACTAAAATAACTTTTTAAAGCTGAAGTACAAGTGTCTTTTAAAAAGAGACTGCAGACTTGTACAGAGAGTGGCCATGGTTTGATACTAATGGAAGACAATGACAATGGAAGACATGCATCACAACATCTCATCAGCCAAAGGCCAATCCAATCATGTCCTGTATGTTTTTCCTCTCTCTTCTCTCCAGAGATCCACATCAGCTTTGCCCCAGTAGGTGGCACTAAGTCCCTTCTGAGGACTGGCCAAATTCTGCGGCACCATCAGCAGTCTCCAGTGAAGTTCACACACACACACACACACACAGTAGATACAAACCGTCAAGCATGACAGACACTGATCTCATTTTGTCAGTTTCTCTACTACCATCGCCTGGTCTCCAGTCTGCACACAGAGACAATATCACAGAATGCAAGCACAGAAATACAAGTGTGATGTTTCTGTCTCTGCAGTGGCTCACTTGTGTCATGTGTCAAAATGATGATGCATTCACACAGAACCCCGGTTAAGCTCAGGAAACAGTTTCAAAACTACACCCACTGACTCATGAACTGAGAAATTTAACTTATGCAAACATGAAGAGCAACGAGTTCTACCTCTTAGCTCTATTTAACAGGTTTTTATGTTAGTCCATATAAACATTTTTGTAGTTTGAAAACATATATACTAAACTGAGTATATGAAGGTCTTATCTCATATCATGGTTAATGAAAGGCAGATATCAAGTAGATCATAGTTTTACTGCATTGATACTGACTACAAAATACACTACTCTTGCCTCACTTAAACAGCAGTTTGTGTAAGAGCAAGGGCAGATTAATCTGTAATCCAGACATCATTAATTACTAACACTACATGGCCAATTTCTTGCCAGTTAAAATAAAAGTCACTGAGCGTAACTAACAAAACTGTGCAGATCAGCAAGCTTTCACTGTCACTACTGTCATTTTCACAACATCTGACATGCAGAATGCTTTAATAAACAAAACAATACTGTCTATAACTAGCTTTGCTCATCCATGATGAGGTGCATCCTTCCACATCAATGTTTCAGGACAGCAGCAGCCAACCAATAGCGGTTGACTGCCTGTTTGTTTCAGGCTCACTTGAATTTGCCACCTTGCCCTAAAGTATCTGTTGTTAACGGGTATATTTTTTTGTCAAGTTGAAGCCCACCGATTCAAAGCTGCTCATATCTTAGAAGTGATACTGTTATGATCTGTTCTGGAGTTGAAAATCAAAATAAACATCTTTTATATCAAACTGTTCTTCCTGTGGCACAGCAATATTTTTTATATTATTTATAAGAGAATATGTCTGACTCTGATCTTTTGCATAAAATGCTATTAATACTATATGTTGTATGTAGGAACTGCTTCATCCATTGTTGTACTCCAGGCATCATTTAAGTGCTTAAAATGTTAATTGTGTTATTTGTGTTAAATAAATGGTTCCCCTTTTTCTCCAACTTATGCTGTATCCCAGGATCAGCCACTCCCCTTCAGTCTCTGTCACTCGCTTTCCATCTCTGGATCAATACAATTCCTTTTTAGATGATTACACCGGCTTCTCAGGAAACCCCATAAAGATGTTCCCTTGAGTTCAAAAGGCCCAGATACCTAACTCTTGTCAAAATGATTTTTTTCCTTAAAGAGTTGTACCATTAGCAGTTACAATGTAACTTTTGTAAAACCTCAGTAAACATGTGACTTCAGTTATAGTCAGTGTAATTTTTATTATTAAACTTTTTTGCTACATACCACAATCAACTCAAAAAATATTACATTGATTAAAAAAAAACAGCAGTTCTGACAACATGAATCTATGAAAACAAAACATAAGATGACATTAGGCATCATGCCCGTTTTATCTACCACCTTATGCCATTAATCAGTCACTATTTCAGCTCCGGGGATGACAAAAATATTAAAAATAATTTCTAAAAGTAATACACAACAGAGTTACAGTTTGATATGTGTGCATCAAATGGGTTATGTTAAACTCAAATAAGGTATCAGGATGACAATAAAGAAGAAACCAGCTCATTTAAAATGTATATGTGGATTTTATGAACAACAGGTCATATTCATATTTAACAAGAGGAATATTTAAAAGAAGATACAGGCATTTCATCACACTTAGAACTGGGATGATGAGAGACACGCACATCCGCTTAATATACTGTACATCCCTCTCACAGCCAACACTCCTATATTGATCTTAATGGGCTGCAGGACCACTTATGACTCACTGACTATTGGGACAGATTGATCTATGCTACTGAGGAACCTCATTTGCAAATATTCAATATCTACTCACCACTGAGGAAGTGGGTCTACATTGAGTTGCAAATGACCTATGTTTGATTAGCATGAGGAGTGGGGAAAATATCCCACAGCCTTTGGTCAGTATGTGTTGTTTTTGTCCAAGAGGAATGGCCACAGTTCACCTGTGTCCTTTTATTGTTATGTGTGTCTCAGTCTGCATGGGTTTGTCCTTGCTTTCATCTCATGCACCTACCCCTCTTACAAAAGCTGCCAACACTCAGTTGCTATATTGTTAATTTTTCAGTGCATCTGGGTCAGAGATTAGAGAAGGATACAGTAGTTAGCAGGCAGAGACACTGTGCTCTTAAACAAGTAAATTGTCACTGACCTTAACCTTTTATTGACATAAAACAAACACTTTTTGTTGATGTTCATAAAACATCACACAACAGACTATCATTGGATATCATCACATGTAATTTGACCACCCTCCCTACACATACACACAACAACCCACTCCTACGCACCGTTTGGTTTGACTTGACTCGGTGATGATTACTCTGTGTGGGAGGGCAGCATTAAGAGACAGACAGCTAATTCCCTGGCTCCAACTATTGATTTAAAAGCTGACCCTGGAAACCTGCTCTCTCCGCTCACTATCCATCTGACAGTCATCTCGTCCGCCACCTTTATCAATTAATAATTGCATGTTGCTGTGTTAAGAGGGATGAGGGGGGTGGCACTGGCTCCAAGAGTAAAACCAGAGCTACGGTGCTGTGAAAAAGTATTAACCCCCTTCCTGATTGGTTTTAATTATTCATTTATTTTTTGCATGTTTGCCACACTTAAATGATTCAGATCAAATAAGGTAAGTGAGGTCTGCAGTTCTTTAAATGTTGTTCTGGGTTCTTTTGTGACTACCTAGATGAGTCATAGTTCTGCTCTTGGACTAATTTCAGAAGGCCAACCACTCGAGGGAAGGTTCACCACTGTTCCAAGTTTTCTCCCTTAGTGGATAATGGCTCTCATCATGGCCATTTTAAAGCATTAGGAATGGCTGTGGAACCCTTTCCAGACTGATACATGTCAGTTACTTTGTTTCTCGTCTGTTTTTGAATTTCTTTAGAGTGCATCATGATGTGTTGCTTTTTGAGATCTTTTAGCATAGCTCTGTCAGACAGCTTTTATTTAAGTGATTTCTTAGTTCAACAGGTCTGCCAGTAATCAGGCCTGGGTGTGGCAAGTGAATTTGAACTAAGCTTTCCAAAAATGTGGTTAATGACATTCCATTCATGATTTAGCAAGTGGGTGGCAATTACTTTTTCCACATAGGGCCAGGCAGGTGTGGACAGCTTTTTTCCCTTAATGAAATCATCATTTAGAAACCGCATTTTGTATTACTTCACTGAATAATTCAAGTGTGAAAAATATTTTTAAATATTTAAAAATAAATAAAATCAACAAATGCTTTTTTATATCAATTATTTTGTTCTCTGGGCAAGCTGGGCAAACTAGAATTCCCTGTCATTTAGCTTGTCAATGACATGCTTAACCTTGTTTACAATAACAAATGGGGCTAGGACTAGTGAATGTATTTGTGTATACCTTAGTTTCATAATACACTGTGTTTACGAGAGAGAGGCAGAGAGAGAGAGAGAGAGAGAGAGAGATAGACAGACAGAGAGCGAGAGAGAGAGAGAGAGAGTGTGTGTCTGTGCAATGGGTCTGGTTGAGACTGGAGAGGGCTGCAGGGCAACACAATGTCACAGTGCAGAGTTCCCATCTTGCAGTACACAAACTGTTCTTGTGACAGACTGGGATAAATTTTAGATTTGTCCTCAGAAAGCTCTTGTATCGTTATCAGAGAGGCTAATACTGGGAACAGAAGACAAGAGATGCAAGACAGATCAGGAAGACAATGATGGCAAGGTTATCCTTCTAGGACACACTAAGGAGTAATGGAAGGATAGAAAACGTGACCTGTTTTTAGCCCTACGAAGGGTTGTGACCTTCATGTAGGAACAATTAAATGTTTATTCAATGAGCAGCAGATGAAGAAGAGCTACTGAAAACAAGTAATAAAAGTGCTTAAGAGAATGTTAATCTGTCGGTTAAATTTACTTTTAGCTTATCTTGGTTGGGTTCCCTGCGCATGGAATATAGCCATAAACAAAAGTGTTTACATTTCAATTGCTTCAAAAAAAAAAAAAACAAAGACAAAATCTCCACTAGGTTTGATCATGTTTTTAATGAAACAAGGAAAAAAGAGGCAAAATTATTATCCCTCTGATGATTAATATTGTTAATAGCCTTTCTGACTCACAACTAACAACAACCTCTGTGCCTAACCAGGTAGGCACATGTCTCTTGAGGGATTTTAGCCCATTCTTTCATGACCAATTGTTCCAGCTCATCCAAACTGCAATGGCCATTAACCTTGAGCTCCAGCCACAGATTCTCAACAGAATTGAGATCTGGGCTCTGAGAGGGCCGCTCCAGACCTTGATTTTGGTGTCCTTCAAAAAGTTTTAGAGCAACTTACATGCATGATTTGGGTCACTATGTTGCTGGAGCACACAGAGGTAACCTACAGCTATGATTTCTTTACATTATCTTTCAAAATGTCAACATAATATTTTTTTCTTAATGTTCCCATGCACATGGACAAGGTTATCCTTTCATCACCATATTTAACTGTAGGAAGGCCTCCCCCTTCTTTCCCCAAACATAAGCAGCATCTATGTCCCCAAAAAGGTCAAGTTGGGTCTCATCAGACCAAAGGACAGATTTCCAAAATGTATCCCCATGCTTCATATGTTAACAGGCAAACTTTAGTCTGGCTTTTATGTGCCGCTATGTGAGCCGCACATCCATTGCTCAACTGCATTATTAACCACCCACTCATATTTCAATTATTTCAAAATTGGCAATAGTAGTTTTAAAATGAGCAGCACTGCTCTAAACGGCTGGGAGTGTGTCAGGTTAAGCCAGTGTGTGTACTTACTGTTGTAACACCCACACACACACACACACACACACACACACACACACACAGACAGACACGCACACACACACACACACAACACCCACATTCATAAAACTCAAATGTTCTCTTTTAAGGTTGTTTTTTTTAACATTGTAGCTGTAATCGCTGACTAAAAACATTGGCAGAGTTCAGTCCTCTGTCCTGCTGTTGTTCCAGACATGTCTGAGCTCTGTGCCATCAATCAACTCACACAAACAGCTACTGCTTATGGGAAATGGTGCTCTTTACAGGCAACTAGAAAAAAAACTGAATAAACAATATTAGATTTAAACACATAATCTAACTCCACAAATCAGTACTACACAGTTTACAGACTTCTGACACTTTTGGGGCTCCAGCATGTTTAATGTGTTTTAAAACAGATCTGTCATTTTACTTTACCTGGTCTTTTATCATAATAAGAGCTAAAGCCCATCAATATCTCCAAGTCATAAATTCATACTTCTGTGTTTTTCTTGTTGTCCAGACAGCTCAGAGGTCAGCATCAATCATGCGCCTGTCCATGTGTGTTACCACTGATCCCTTGGGCTGTAATGAATCCTAATTTAAGCTGCCATCAGGACACTTCCAGAACGAGGCCACAGGCTGTTTCCAAGTGGCCATGATGTTGTTCTCACAGTGTAACTGTGACAGCAGTTGAAAATAAGACACTTTTTCCTACAGGACATTAAAACGTGGCTCATTTCACAGTCACTGTATTATTAAAAGAGGACAACTAAAATCCTCTGAGAGTCACACCATCTGATATGTAACATACTGAGATCTGTAAACTATCTGGCAAGGGTCTCACTTCGGTATCAGTAAAATGTTTAATCATTTTTTCTATATCTCTGGCCTTGCTAGTCTAAGAAGCTCAGTCTAATAGGTTTTTAGAGAAATGATATGACTCACTTCGTCACACAACTCTTCTTGAAATCTTGACAAAACTGACAAAAGATATGAAAACCATGATTCTGCAATGATCTAATGTTTGACTGCTCACTAATACGTATGTAGATACACTGCAATATTTTTTTTAAAAAGTGTTATCTTGGTGGTTCAAGATATCAGGATGAACAACATGTCCAGGCCATGTTTACCCAGAAACGGATGTTACTGCCTCCAGGTACCTCCATTCACCTTGTCCTTGAGGCAATTACATAAACGGAAATACGCACGGCTCATCTTTTACATCGGATATATTTAGCATTAAATTATTGCTGTATAGACTCTTTGACACAAAAACCTACTTTCTCTATTCATAAGTGTTAAATATTTTAAAGTACTCCATATGTATGCAAGATAAAACTGGAGTGCAGCCTGCAGATAGACTTTGTTCTAACAGGCAGCTTTGTTTAGGCTAAATGTCTTTTATTACAACTAATATGAAAATAAACTGTGATTCTAGTAAAACTAACTACATATTGGTCAGGTTGAGCCCATTGAGGTCCACTTAAGTGGGTCACTGCGTTGCTTTGTTACAGCCAAAGTCAACACCGTGGACAGCGACACTTAAACTGACAAAACATAGGATGAAGACGAGTGCAGCTTTACTCACCAGTACATAATACCTCTGTTGGACCATCTCGGGACAGTCATTACAGCACTAGCAGGGCCTCTTTTGACGGGCACTGCTAACCGAGCCATCTGTGTTTGAAACATGGTTGTTGGCGTTTGGTGACGAAGATGTCCGTAAGTTTGGAAAACAAAAGGACGAAGTGTCACCGACAATAACGCTGGGTTTTGCAGTAAATGCTTGGATAGCCAGTGCCAGCGAATTAATCTAGTAAGTAGCTAAAACACGTGGCTTGACTTTGCTTAATACACTGCTGTCCTTAAAAGCTATAGTTCGCTTAAAGTATTTCTCAATATACGGCCTGCATGACATTGTGGATATATTTGCTTCGGTCTTTTTCCGATAAACAGTCCTGACAGGTGCTAAAGCTAGTTGCAGCAGAGGGGGGCGGTTAGCTGACTGCTAACAGTTAGCGGTGTTAGCTTTGTTGACCTCTCAGCTGTTTTACTTCGCTATTTTTCACCCAACATTAGTAGTTGGCGTCCGTATTGGTGGTGCGGGGACTGAAGCACGAAACAAACATAAACTACAGTACATTTCTGCTGTTAGCTAATTAATCCAGGTGTGCAGTTGACTTTGAACACGCCATACTTCCTGTCACATAAAGTGGACAAACTGCGTTGCTAAGGTTACACAGAGGAAGTTAACACAGAGCCGCGAAGTCCAGAAAGCTGTTTATTTTTGTAAACATTTCATTTTATTGATTCGCTATTTATCAATCAATATGATTTCTGTAGACTTATTACAAGGAACACATGTACAGCTCCAGCTCCTTTGTGTGTAGACTGTGAATACATGTTGATTAAGGAACAGCAAAAAACAAAAAAACAAAGCTGTCATTTTAAAATAATGTACCTGACTCCAGGCTTCTGGCAGGTAAATCTGGACTGTTAGGTTAGAGAGCTAATCACATTTATTAAAGGGAAAAGAGATGACTCCACACTGAAATTAGATAATGGCTCACATTGTTATAGCTCCCACACATAACCTGTGCATGAAAAACATTAAAATCTCTGTCGAATCAATAAAATTGATTAGCCTAGAAAAGGAAGAAGAGGCTAACCTAAATCCCATAAAATGTGAATTTTTAAATAGAAAAGCCATAATGAAGAAGAATATGAATAATACAGCATCCATACTAACTCATGTCAAAGTGAAACTTAAAAATAGACATGAAGACATATGGACTTTGTGGCTTTAAAAAATTAATAAGTACGAGACAAGTAAAATATGCAACATGTAAAGGGGACTAAAACCTAATTTTAGGAGGATGACTAATAAAAGACGCGTCTCTTTGTTCTACTGTAGCGTTCATACACCTAAAGAAATAAACACATTTGATATTAAAATGTAACTCCCCTGCTTCGCAAGCAGCAAAAAGTTAAATGACTTCCACATTTTGGAATTAATCCTTGCCATGACTCACTTTTCAAGTAAAACTGTGAAATAGCTTTTTGGTTTTATGTTCCATATATTCTCATTAAATTTATGAAATTGTGGCTTCAAGCTTTGTGCCCTCATTTTATTAATGACAAGTTATATATACTCACGTAATGCTGTGTCTGTGAATGACTGTCAAAGTGTGTGACTTTGATTTGTATGCTTGTTGGATTAGGAAAAGTGTTTATCCATCTCCTACTGTGTTTGCATTATCAATATACATATGCAAATAAATGCAATTAGCATGCATGTACCCACATGCAAAAATGCACCAACAATAGACGTCTGTAGCTACATTATGTGCCTCTTTTATGAAGCTGTTTGTTTGTTTTATTTGTCATACTTGATTTTTACACCTCTAATAAATTGTCTAATCTAATTTGTTTTAATCTCCTCTTTCATCCTTCTTTATTACACACCATTGCTCATCTTATTTCATCAGCCATGTTGTGCCCTTTTTTCTAATTGCTTCTTTCTTTAACCTCATTAGAGAATACATTTTGATGATAAGATTATATATGTGTACAGTCAACCTAACTAAGTACTCTTTTACCTGAGAGGAATTTTTAAACTGGTTGTATATAGTGTTCTCTACTGCTCTCTTCTTCTCAGACGTGAAAAGTCCAGCAAATGAACAACAGAAGCCAGATAAATATGGCAACAACAGGAGGTAACTATGGCCCACAATGAATGCTAAAAGTTTTTTGGCAAAGTGAGATAGTGATACCTTAGTGTATTATGTAACTGACCTGCTAAGTGCTGTGATGAATCGACAAAATCAATTTCAGTGAAGTCATTAATACTTGCTTTCTTTTGCCTCTTGAGCAAAGTGCTTTGCACTTCTTCTGGAGATTTATTGGATAATAGGTCTTTGGGCCCAACATCAGTGGGAAGAAGTGGATTTTGCTAAATCACTTCTATACGGTGCTCTGGATCATGCTCAAGAGCAGCACTGTAGTAATTAAAGTGTGGAGAAAGAAAGGCTTTACAAACTGCTGCCAATGAAAGAGACTGTACTTATTGGCTCTCACACATAATGTATCTACAGTATTATTTCATAATTGAGAGTACTATTAATATCAGGAAAGCCTGTCTCAATTACATGACCTAGTGTAGGAGGAGTGACTATGACTACTACTAGGCAACAAAGCATGAGTCCGGGGCATGACCTTAAAGATTTATTATCATCCTCAGACAGTGATTTCCTTAGGATTTGACCAAGCCTTCATATGTTCGTTTAGACCTTATAGATGCATTATATCTCATCCATCACAGTCAATCCTACACTAGCTGACATATCCATTTGATGCAGTTTCTCCTGGGTATACTGACTCAGCATGATGAGTGATGTGGAAATATACCTGTCATCGGTCTCCAGCACTGCTGGTGGCATCCCTAATATCCATCTGCCAACTAGGTCACTTTTCATGAAAAGCAAATACAGGGTGAATCCTTGAGCACACAAGGGCTTGTTTTCTATCGGGAAGGACAGTGGAGATGGACTGTAAAGGACGTAAGAGGCTGCTTACAAAACAGAAAGAGGAGGATCTGAACAGACAGCAGGAAGCTGCTAATAATATCAGACCACGTGGACTGTTTTAAAATCAGATAAAACTGGATATCAAATAGCATGGGGTGACTGTGATGGTGACACAATATCTAACCAAGCAGACTGTGAGCATGTTGATAGTGATCATCACAGAGGCCTCCCTTCCCGTTGCTTATAGTCATCTGGGCCACAGAGTCCTGCAAGCTACAGGACCCTAGAAAAGAAAGCAGTGAACTGGGAAATTTGATGAGCGCGTCACGATACGGGCAGTGAGCACGTCGCAGAACCATCATCGTGAAACTTGCATCCTTTCTTTAATTCCCATTGGAATGTACTAAATCTGTGTGGATCTTAATTTTGCAGTACCCTTGTGTAGTAGTAATAAGCAAATTAACATTGCACGTTTTGTCACACGCGTCTTTACTCACAGAATCACTTGCGTTTTTACGCAGCTGCTCCTCCTCTCCCACCTCGACGGCTGGTTCCACCACTAATTTCTCGAAGCACGACGAGCCGAGAGAGGAGCTTTTCTGCTGATACATGATCAGCTGGGATACGGGGAGTTTGGGGCTTCCGTGCGCCGTCAGCTCAGGCTTGCTTCCCGTGGTTCCAGAAGCTGCGCCAAGGGGCTGTAACATGGACTGTCCGTCTGTGCTGGTCCCGGGCATCGCATCGCTCCCAAGACACATCGCGTCTCCTTCAAAGGGCCCCTCCGTAGAGGAGCACAGATTCGGCTGAGACGACGAAAACACACGGTCCAACTGTTTCTTTTTCTTTTTAAACATCCATAGCCCCGATTCCTTTTTGCTGCCCTCCGCGCCCCCGGCACCGCGACGCTCCAGTCCGAGTTTAGGACTGAGCCAAGGTTTGGTTCTCTCCTGGAAATTCTTCCACATTCTCCGCTGATAGGACAGAGACTCTTGTCCTTTGGAGGTGCTCTCATCCTTTGGTGATTTTTGCTCCATGGTGCCTGTGCAGCAGCCAGCCAGCCTGAGTACACTCTGTATAGTGGAAGGATGTCACAGTGGGGCTGCTGCAGCTCAGGGGCACTCACACTGATGATCAGTTTTGAGCGCCAAGAAGGCAGCACACAGTTTGATGATGAAGCGATGATGAACCTTGTAGAAAGCCTGATCAGGCTGCACTGTAAATTTATGGTCACATAGAGCTCGCTTGTTGAAGATCAGTTTCACCTCAGTAGTGGAGGTAGACGTGCAGTGACGTCTTCATTATTACCTAAAATTGATCTGTGCTTGGTTTTTGTCGAGCTTCACGTCCTCCTCTGTCCACTGTGTCTAACTAAGGTTTAGGCAAACTTCCCCATTAATTGTTCTATGCAAATGAAGGGCGAAGGGTGCACCGCGCCTCCCTCTGGCCAACCAAGTCACTTGACTGGATAATCTGTATGCTGGTGATTGCATAACACAACCCCACAGTGCTTAATGGAGATGTCTAATATTACAAATGTGAATTACTTGTCACCCCCATCTGAGACTACACTAACTGTAGTTTAATGTGCTGTTTTGCTACATTCACTCTTTTAAAGTAATGACCTTGGTAGATGTACTGTAGGTGATACAGTTTTAAAGGTTTTCTTTCTTTTTGTGCATTGTATCCATGTCTGGAAATGATTAGTGAGCATTATTACCCACATGCAGCAGCGAGGAGGCAGTGCTCTAAGAGCATCTTCTTAGTTTCTGGGCTGTTGTGATATGTATAATAAATCATTACGTCTTTCCCTCTGGCCCTTGTTTCACTGCTGGCCTGCTCCATCCCTCTGATTATGACTGCACCCACATTCACATACATACACACATGCAGAAATTACAGGAGTGATTTCCATCTACCTCTTGATAGAACACAGGTAAACAAGCACTGACTTACTATGATGACGAATTTAAAAGAAAAGTAGTGTATAAATGCATAACAACAATGATTGTATGAACATTTATTCATGACAAAAAGTGATGATGGAGGTGTGAGTGGCTCTGATAATGCCTTCTTGAATGGAACCCATAATATATCAGTGGATATATTATGGGTGTGGAGTGTTATCATCCCTATATCAAACACTGGATGAGTAACCAACAAAAAGTTTTGGTTTGATATCCCAACCATCCTATAAAACATGAACATAGTAATTACAACCAGGGGTGCACTTCCATCAACACTGCACTGAAAGTCTTTTTCGGCTATGAATATGTAAATGTGACCATGTGAGCAAAACCATTCCTTTCAGCTTGCTTTGGCTTTTCTATTGAGTTAGCATAGTTAACTGATGACTCTGCAGTGAGGAGACCTCCTCTCTTAATGGCCCTGATCCTGTTGATAAGAGAACAATCCACAGTGTGTGTGGCTGTGTACACCCACACTTACAGACACTCAGAAACTGTAATTGCAAGTGATTCACTGCCACTAGAGCAACTTGACTCACACTATAATAATAATAATGTAGATTAGGTCCTGGTTAAATGAAACATGATGAGTCCATTTTCACTCTGGGAGTTCAGTCATTCCCTTCAGGTCAGAGAAAAGATGAATGCTCGATGTATATCAGCAGTTCCACACAATATAATTATTTTTATATTATGTGTGCATTGAAATTGAAGGATGGGGAACTGAACTGTTGCCTTTAATAATTTGGTCAATATACCCTCACTGTCTGTGGCTACTTAAATAATTACCTATTCCTTTTTGCAGCTGCAGCCTGCTTAAGCCACAAGAATCAGACCTGGTTTGGGCAGTTCCTTTATATTATCCTTTATATATTACAACACTATTTGAAAGGAGTTTGATTATGATTCATAGACAACAGTATTAGACCCTGTATAATATGACTTGAATAACATATCACTTAGGTATAGACCAAAAAAGGCGACTAAAGAGTGAATTAGTACATGTAGATGTCATGAGGTCTGTTGCATTAAGACTTATGTGGACTGATCAGTTACATTAAAACTAAGGTTGACATTCACAGGTCAGCAGATATTCTGGTTTACACTGAGATGCTTTACTTATACAAAGCATTAGTCTTGCATTATTGTGCTGACAAAATTCACACTGGCAGGCAAGGAGACCACAGTTACCAAGTGACATGACAACACAAACACATGAACTAATAAGCTGACTGAAGATAAGCACAGACCTGTGAGTATTCAGGATAGAAAAAAGAAAATGACTGCTTGTTGTTAATTAAATGGAACATATTACATTTCAGTATGTGAATTTCTTTATGTTTGGAGAGTGCTTTACAACTTTATTATCATTTTAACAATTACATAATAATTTAACAGGATAGGAAGGTTGCACTAACCAGTGTAGGTCTCAACACAATATTTTTTTCTTTTTAGAAAAGAAGAATGTCAAATGAGTCAAAGTTACAGCCCTATCACAGCAGGTAACTTTTCTTACTTAATTTCTTTATCTAGTGTTTATCTAGCAATGAAAACTTTTATAGTTGCTGTGTATGACTAAAATTGTAAAATTAGTTGGTGTATACAAGGTACAAGTTTTACTTTACTCCACTCATAAAAAAGAAGTAAGATTGGGAGCCACCAACGACCTTTCTAACACTGTTGTGAATCACACTAATCAAATTTAGAGTAGCATCGTCCAGGGTGGCAGCATGCACAAGGACAGGAAGTCAATGAGAGATCTGATTTTGTTAAAATGACCTAAGGGTATGAAAACCAATGCGCGTCATATCATTCTGTCTTCATTATTCTTCTTGGCGGATGAATGCTTCATTGAATTACACTGTAAAAAAAAAATCCTCTTGAAGGTATTGTTGTACTATGATGTGCAACATATACAGGATCCCTCAATTATCAAGATAAACTATAAAGATCTTCTAAAACTTTATGACTAACTGCTTGGTTTTCTGTTTGTTTACTTCCTGACTAAGACCTGATGTCTTGGAGGGTCATCTGTGCACTCAGGAGAGGACACTGGCTGTGCTGCTAGAGCAGGCTTTTAGGATCAAAGAGGAAGTGGCAGCCAGCCTGCAGTCCACCCAGGGGTCTGTCCATGTCCAGGCATTTTCCCGCAAACTGCTAGAGAATCACATACTGACAATCACACGCATTGTTAAGCAACTTAGCATGGATATACAGGTATACAAGTTGGTAGATGGTAGAGGTTTGTCCAAAGTGTTGTCTTATGCAAAATTGCTTAAAAAATATACAGAGGTCTTCATACACGCAGCTTCTGTGCTGGTTTTCTGAGGCAAATGTTACACGTGGATAAAGTCATTTTGTAGTTTTCTTTTTCTGCACAATCCTTCACATGCTCTCTTCTTCTCATCTCTCCCAGTGTGCAGCACACACAGCGACACACTCTCATGCCCACAAACTCACAGCTGATTTGATTACACCTGATAGAATGGTGCAGCAGCTGATCAAAGCCTGCCTAACTCCACATCACTGTCAGCTCATAGTCATTCCATCTGTATATGCAAAAAACTAATGATATGAACAGCATGTGGTTAAACAAATACTGTCATGCTGTACAATAAAATCTGGTAACGGCTGATTCCTTGAAGGTAAATTTGACTCATGAAACAAATCAGTGTTTTGAGTCATCTCTGACTGCATAGAACATAAACCCACACTAAGATCTGCATTTTGTAAAAACAGAGCACAATAATGGAATAAACAGCTTCTTTATTACATACTGAGTGGCTCATTAACACGATTAGAGGTTGTCATTACCTGAAATATTTAGTGAATGCCTGAGAGCTAATTCTGTACAGGAAGAAGTAAAAAGCCAAGCTGTGAAGTGAAGACTGTGCTAAGTCAAATTAAACTGACACCTCACAGTCATTGGGCTCACGAAAAGCCAGAGGCCGTCATAGTCATCATTCATGCAAAGATGGTGATGAAACGTCAAGCGACCTAAACATCTCAGCAAATGACATGAAACAGTTTATACACAGTGGTTATTTTGACTGCATTAAAATTGTAAATAGAAGGGGATTAGCATGCCATAATGTATTCTCATCTATAGTTGCGTATTGCTTATTGTGCATATTGCACACAGCTACATACTGAATGTTCTTTATGTACCTGGCACATTAAAATACACAAAAATAGCATATACATTTCAAATAAAACAGACATTGTATATCACATATGCTATCTTTGTTCTGGGCAGGCACTGGAGAAACAGATCACACAGCGGGATTCTATTACCTCTGGGACAACATTAGCCATTCAGTGTCTAGACCAGAAGAACATGGCTGGCATTGGGGACCTGAGAGGAAGAGTAGCCAGGTATACACACAAATTCTGGGTCAGATATGGTCTGTAAACACAGAGGTACACACTGGACAGAGATTACCACAATAAATGAGTGGCAAGTGATTACAAACTTTCTCCATTGCATTGTTTAAGGATCTGTACAATTATTTAGACTAAGGTGTACAGAGTTATCTTTCTCATAGGCATTCCTTGTAGATATCCTACATGTTTCTCTCTTCCTTAAATTAAATGAAAGTATATAGCATTCTTCCTGTCTGGCAGCTCATCTTCCCATCGGATCATGGCATTACATCTGACACACTCACAGACACATAATTATTCTGTTCTCACTAGAATTACTAGGTTTTAACATACTCTATGTGCTGATCAACACTTGCTCATTATATTGAGACTGTGAAGATTGCAGTTATTAGATTGGACTATTGAAGCAGACTGTTACCTTAAAGATCTGCTGAACAGGACTTGCACTCTGATTTGCTGTGTAGCCACGTTGTACTTTTATTTTGTGAACATCATTGTGTGTGGTGAGATAGAGGAGATATTGCCTATTCACCACAAACAGCTGATTTATGGTTCAATGAAAGCTGAAGAAAAACCTCACATCCTCATCCGCATGATCTCTTTTATATATTAGCACAAATATTGATAATAATATTGACATACACATACACACACAGTGACCCTGATATAGACCGTGAGTGATGACACCTTAAGCAAGCATAGGAAGGAAGCAATCCAATACTAATAAAGAATCAGCATTGTTTCTGTTCATCACACAAAGAGACAGAGGGCAGAGGGCTGTAGAAGCAAGTTATTGCATGTGAGAAGCTGATTATGAGGGGTATTTTTCCACCATATGCTGATTAAACATAACTAAAGTACTTATTTAATTGGTTGCAATGTTTTTCCGGTAATCCATAAGTGATTTATCAGAAAATGCAAACATGCACTGGAACATGTTCTGGGCTTAAGTTTCAATGCATAGAATTCAGTTTTGACCTCCATTAGCCAGTCCCAGAAAGAGTCCGATTTGCTGCTTGGGTGTGCACTATTTTATTGTGGGAGCTTCAGTACAGAGCACTTCCCAGCTCTCCCCATGATTCTGCACCTATGTCTTTCCTCACACCTTTACTTAACTCTCATTCAGTGGTGTCTCACCATCCGTCTGTGCTTCCTGATCTGTTACGACAGGTGTGATGCCAGCATTGTCAAGCTGAGCACTGACGTGAGCTCTGGGGAGCAGCAGATGATTAGACTGCAGCAGGAGGTGACAGAGCTCAGGTCAGCAGTGGATGTAAAGCTCAAAGAGCTGGAAGTCAAGGTGAGAGATGGTGTGCTGTCAAAAAGTTTGCTAGAAATGACAGGAGAAAGACGTTTAGCTTAAGTCTATGTACAAAGCAGCTAAATGCCAAGGGTGAAAAAATATTTTTAAGGGATTGCAATGAATGTTTCTTCAGACATTTATACTCCCTCAGAAAATGAATATTCCTCAAATTCCACTAGCAAGATGACATTTTCATTGCCCCAACTTTTCTTTTAGTGCTGCCATGAGGCTTAGTGAGAACAACTGGTCACAAAAGATGGAAGGTGATTTCTTCCATCTACTGCCATCATGGGGTCAAGATTTTTAACTTGCCCAGTACTTTGGTTTATGGCAAATACCTAAATTAATGATATTCCCATCAGTTTCAGATGAACTTTGTGTACAGCGTTAATTAGCACATGATAGCATGTTAACTCGTTAAACTAAGATGATGACCTTTTAAAACATTACATGTCTTAAACATCATGTTAGACAATGTCGTTCAAAGGGCAGCTTTGCATTAGTGCAGGTGGCTGCGGCTGTAGGTTCTTAACCTTGTTCATGTATTTCTTTAATTATGCCATATTACACTAGCAAAATCAACAACCCTACCTTTAATCCTTAGCTTGAAGTGGAACACTGAGAAACAGCTAATCTGAGCATGATCAGAAGTAAAATATATAGAAATGTAAAATAGGTCTGTTTACAGTTTTAAATATCCATTTAGTCATTTAATTACCTTGTGCCATTTTGGTGTTCTCCCTTGGAAATCTTGTGGTTTGTATAGAGCAATACAGAAAGCTCATATTCTATTGTTTTTTCACACATTTTGGAAGGACTGTGGTCCACAGATGTGACTGTAGTTTTATTTTATTATTGGTTCACCAAAAACACTTCTTCTGACATATTTTTAGTGAAAAATACAATACCACTTTAGGCAATAATAGGCCCAAAAGTTTGTGCCTACTTAGGTTTGCTTGAGTATCACTTAATCAGATTCTGTCTGTTTCTCTGAAAACAAGAAAGTGTTTCTTTTCCTTTTTAATTTAACCTTTACAACATAAAAATTACAACCATTTTATTTTGGATATGCCTTTTTCAGATTTGTGCACAACAAGAGGGGCTTAAGGTTAAAGGGTAAATACACAGTCACACACACCATGTTGAACCTCTTTTAAATTTTCCAGTGTCAAAATCTTTGTGGATTTGTTAAGGAGGCTCCATTCATTTACAAGCCCTTTGCATTAAAGAAATTAGAATTAGATTGAATATGCACAGACAAGACATTTTGCTGTTTTTGCTAGAATGGGTGACTGGTTGTTTGCCAGATGATTTGGATCTTACAACTGCCAAATGAGATGAGCCTTATCAAGCAAACCAAGGCTCAACTGATTGAAGGAAGGAAATTAGATTTGAAGTTAATTCAGACCTGAATGGCAAGGTCAACAATTTTACTGCTGCTTGTGTTCAGATTTTTTAACAAGATCACTATTATAAGACCCTGGATTAGACAACATTCAGTGGGTTACATTTAATACATCTAAAGCCAACTGCCCTCAACACACACGTATGCACACTCATGCTGATTCTGCTTGTACTCGATTTTGTTGGTGGCATAAGGTGGTAAATCACTGTGGCAGCTCATTAGCTATGGAGCAGTGGTCAAACATGTACCATAAAGATAATTGAAAAAATGCAGAGAAAGTGGTTCACTGCTGTTTCCTGACAGGCTGCAGGAGTGTTGCAGTAGCTCAATCAGCTTGACTAAGCAAAAACCATAAAGGCTAAAGGTCACATGATGGAGTATGTGTTTGTATGTTATTCTGTTGCCAGCTTCATCAAGATATAAGAAGACAGGAGACCTCATTGATAGAGCATTCCCAGTACCAAAGAAGCTCCATGTGTGATCTGCAGAGACAAATTAAACTACAGGATGACATGTAAGGCCATTAATTAAAGAGTAAGCACACCACAAGTACACCTGGATTACTTGCTATAATACTAAGACATATATCATTCTCATCTTGCTTTTTATATTTGCTTTCTTATTTCTTCTTTTTTGTGGATTGCTCTCAGTGCAGAAGGGGCATTCTGTATATGAACAACAACATGGTTAGCAATAGTCAGTGATAGAAACCAGGCCAGGTTAGAATTAAAAGAACAGTGGAGTTTCTAAAATGTGTAAAATATTTGCAAACAAAATAAAAACATACATATTTATGGTATCCTATAAGTATTCCAATGAATGCAAATGCAAAAGCATTGAGTAGCATCTCACAGGGGAGACACAGGAGTCAGGATTTCCCAATGACAAACGCAAATGCTTTGATCTTTGGGTTATGTGGGTTTATTATAGGCTACATATATACATAACCATAGTTATTATTAGCTATAATCAGTGAGGGTCTCACCAGAGCATCCTTTATTATGCTCATAAGACTAAATTATGTTTTATACTTAAAGCAACTCCACATGTTGCTTCCCACCTCATTTTTGAGCTAATGTAAAAATTGTCAGAATACTCCACATTTCTACAAGTCACATTGGTATAGAATTTATCTGTATGTGCTTGTTTTGCATGTGGACAACTGTTTGGTTGGGTGAATGTGAATTCTTGTGCTGCTCATGAAGTAGCAGCTTCTAACCACGGAGTAACAGCGCGCTGCCTGCTGAGGTTGACACCCAGTCAAACCAAAAAAGTAGCATTGCTGAGGAAGTCTCACCTCTTCTAAATACTGACTTTTCAAAAAGCTTCAAGTAGTTTAAGTGCTCTTAAAATAAATTGACAGGCTATTAATCATTATTGTATGGTATATGATGTTTCGCACCACAGACAATTCCCATAGTGCAATTTGTTTTGTTATGGAAACTGACACCTTCTTTTTCTATTGCATAAGTGTTGCCAAGTAGGAGCCTCATAATGGGCCAAAAACATACAGAAAGTCTATATTGAATCTTTAGACTTTAAAAGGCCTGTTAATATCTAACTTAAATAGATAAAACAAACAATTGCCAGATTGTTCTACTCATGGTCTTTTCAGGATGTCTGCTGAACTAAAGCAAGTGAAGGAACAGACACATTTGCTGAGGAAATGGACAGAACAACAGCTCGACAGTATCATCCAGACACATGCAGAAAGCAGCAAGCAGCTCCGCTCACTACTACAAGACAAAATGGTACATTATCTTTCAGATTTTTAATTTGTATGGACATGAATTTGTAAAGCTCAAATGTTAAACGCAAAAACAAGATAAAAACATTGTTCATGTGGCGTCTGGAGACCTTTTGCTGCTTCCATTACTGTTTAAAGTAAAGGAAGCAGTGAAGGAATGGCAAAAATGAAAAAGTTTAGCACTGGTCACATATAATAATACAATGTAAGGATCAAATATCAGTAATGTCATCCGTGTATCATTTTATTTGTGTGTATGCTCTGTGTTCAGTTAAAGGCAGAGTCTAGACTAGATGAGCGACTGCTTGCTCTCGAGGCCCGATTGAAGCACATTGAGACCCAGTGGGACCAGGCAGAGCGTAGTCAGACAGAACAGCTGAAACACTCTGAAACCAGACTCAATAAAAGAATGACCTCAGTAGAGAACAGCTTTCATCAGGAGCTGCAGCTGCTCAAACAGGAATACCACAAAGGTGGGTGATCATTCTTACTGACACCAGTGAGTAAACACACACATACTAAATGTACATTATATGTATATATTATATGTCAAAGACACAATGCACATGCAGAAACACTTCACAGAAGGGTCAGAAAAATAGAAACAGGGAGAGTGTGTTCATACAGACATGGACAAAATTGTTGGTACCCTTCATTTAAAGAAAGTAAAACTTACAATGCTCACTGAAATAATTTGAAACTGACAAAATATAAATACAAATTTACTGAAAATTAACTGGTGAAAATCAGACATTGCTTCTGAATTGTGGTTTGACAGAAGCATTAAAAAAACCTAACTAATGAAACTGCCCTGGACAAAAATGATGGTACTCCTGGAAAAGATGGAAAATAATTTGAATGTTAATGTTAAATTAAAGACTGTCCAAGTTCAGTGTGGTACACACCATGATACTAAACAGCACAGTGACTACTTTTCACCCTCTAAATATGCAGACTGACTGATTACAAATTTGAAGACACCTGTGACACTAATTACAGAACACACTTTATCCTTTCCAGGGGTACCATCATTTTTGTCCAGGAAAATTTTATTAGTTTGTAATTCATTATTACAGATTCAGTGACCATTGTGAGTTTAACTTTCTTTAACAGAAGGGTACCAACAATTTTGTCCATGTAATTTATCTTAAACTGAAATGACCTGACACCTTGACCAATATTTCAGTTTATATTTTTACCCATAGATTTGTGGAGGTCTCATGATAGTGCTCATCTCACTTAATGAATCAATAACAATGGGCAATGATAAATAAATAATAAAAAATAAAGTTAGCTACTTTAGAATTATGCTGCTATTAAGGACACAACAGATCATATGGCACCGCACTACCAGCAACAATGCATGAACTACTGAGATGTGTTTCAACAGATGCAGCAAACATTTGAACCAAATGGGCTGCAGTTGCTTCATATAGCTATTTCAAAATAAATAAATGATAGGACAATCTATGTAGCCATCCAGCAGCTCAGCTCTGCATTAAGTTGCAGTTGATACACTGCTATGTCAATTGAAAGCTCATACCCCAGTGAGCTTGGCACTAGATCTCAAATCTGTCCCCACTTTCTATAAATCTCTCTCAGTATGCAGCTTTTATTAAAGGGTAGACAAATAGAAGAGAGGCGATTGCTTTGCCAGTAAATAAGAGCAAGGGTAAACTGCTCTAGAAATCTCTGCACAGCCACCAATGTCAGTGCTAAAGAGCCAGTCATTTGTTACTCTATTTTTAGTGTAGGTTAAAATAAAATGAAAGAAGATGGGAAGAGAGGGGAGAAAAGCGATGCATAATTTATGAGCATCGTAAATATTCGTGGTAAGACAGGCGGGGGAGTGGGAAAGAGAAATAGAGATTTAATATCTAATCACTGTATTAGAAAGTTTGTAACTCGACCTCACAGTCACTTAATAGTTAGAGTGTCTGAAATACTCAGATGATAGCATCATAGCTGATGATTATAACCACAGACATTTTTATCATGCCAATGACAGCATGTTTGCAGTTGGTACTAAAACACCAAATGATACAAAGTTAGAGGCAGTTACAGTTATGGGCTATAAAATAGCAACACCTAGTGAACACAGTGTGTCTGATGGTAGTAGTCAGTACTTCCTCTCTTTGACCAGGGTTCCTGTCTGTGCGTGATGCCATTGAGTCCCTGAGGCACATAGGTGACATCAAATCCCGTCTTGACAAGGAGAAGCTTCAGAAGGATATCAGGCACATCTGCAGCAAGGTGGCAGAGCTTAATGACTTGTGACTTTATCAACTTAAGTGTAGCTTGTTTAAAATGTCACACCTATCCTGCAGCAATAGCTTGAGTCAAACTCTTTTTAGCCCAAAACCCATGTCCATGTGTAGCATGTGTAGCATGTTTCCTCACTAGCTTTACTACCATCTCATTCTGTGAGCACCACAGCTATTTAGACTGTAGTCATATTTAATTAACTAACTCTCTGAGAGTCTTTCAATTGAAAGTCTGTGACATGGTAATTAAAAATCACTATTGCTCATGTCAACAACATGTGGCTAATTTTGTACACTTTAAGAAAGTTAGATTAATTGTGTAGCTTTTCACCTTAAAGGTGCACATGATTTGCCTTGCTAGACCTGACTCTTAACAGTTTAGATGAGAACACAAGTCACGCTATGAACTATTTTAATGTTAAATTAAAAAAAAGACATAAAAAACATTTCATGTATTATTTGCAGAATGTGGTAATATGTACTTATTTTCCTCTAAATTGCCTAATGGAGACTGTGTTATAGTAAATCATACATGAGTTCAGTGAAGGAAAAGGAAACCCCCAACTGCCGAAACCCGGGATCGAACCAGGGACCTTTAGATCTTCAGTCTAACGCTCTCCCAACTGAGCTATTTCGGCTGCCGTAGTAATGAACATCCCACTGTGGAAGTCAAGTACATAACAACTATACTCAAGTAAGAAGTGGTCAATTTAACAAATGACTATGTGAAAACAATATTCTGAACCGTCACATCGTTTTTTAGCGAACATTTCGTTACCACCTGCCCTGCGCCTAAGTTGTCGAGTGGATGGTGCGTTTGAATAATTTTTTGAATAAAGAAAAAGGCCAAGAATACAAGGAAAGACTAATACTAGAGACACTAAGAGTGGATCTCAGTTTTCTACCTCACTTGAGTCCTTTCCTTAGTCCCTCCTACTACACCGAGGAAACTGGATAAACATTAAGGCTCACAGTCACCACCCTCTGTACAGTTTAATTGTTGTTATGAAGTTTTTTTTCCTCCAGTACTGCAAGAAAACCTGCTATTGAGCTTAAGTAGAATTCGTGGATTTTCCAGTGGACTAGCAAACTCGAAACAACACGATTAAACGCCCTGAAGTAGTGTATTACAAAACTCTTTGGCCCGTACGGGGATCGAACCCGCGACCTTGGCGTTATTAGCACCACGCTCTAACCAACTGAGCTAACCGGCCACAGTTCAAACTCCGTGTGACGTCATCAAAACAGCAAACGAAACCTGCTGAAGCGAAAGTAAGACTGAATACAAGTCGGATCCGTAATCAGGTAAAGTTGTTGTTTTAATCCTTCGACTAGCTTACGGGAAGGTTTAAAACTGCATGTTATGTGTTGGTCTTTAGTTGTCCTGTTTTCTAAAACTCTTGCGAAGAGAGAAACGGTTTTATATTAGAGATTTTTGTTTTTAGAAATATAATTTTGTAACAGTGGTTCGTATACTGAAGGTAACACTATACCTCCAGAGGGACATATGATAGAGAAAGTGCAAGTGGATTTATTAAGGGAAAATATAATAAGAGTATAATAAGAGTCCATTGGCAGTAGCTACTTTCAAGATTCATGTTAGTAAAAGACAGCAGAGTAAATGTGCCCAGGGTAGACAGGTGTCTAACAAGAAAGGAAACACAGCTTATTCAGTGGGGAAACATGTCACTCACAGGCAAATATGATGAAGTTAGAAAAGACAGGGCAAGTTTAGTTGTAGCATCTCTCAGCAAAAATATTCATACTGTTTTAAATAACTGGTAAAAAGCTCAAAAAGAATACAATGAAAAGACATATACATAATATGAGTGAGAGAGAGAAGTTTACAGTAAGTTGAAAGAATATTGTTAATTTATTATTACTTATTAATTATATTTTATCAATTTTAACCTAGCTCCATTTTTTGCATAGAGGGTGAGGGTTATTTAAAAACCACTAGCCTAGGCTGACCAAACGATCCCTTGGCTTTTACTTGCCTCTGCTAAAGTTAAACACTGTTTACTCTAACATCTGCTGTAACAGTATTGTGTATTTGTTTCTCACTGCTGCAGCTCACTGTGGGATTTGAATCCTCTCTTAGCCACCTTCTTAAATCAGGATGTCAGTGCAGTTCTCAGGCTGGGAGGTGGTCGATGATGGTGCTTCGTTTCCTGGGGTGAAGCTGGGGCCGTCACAGAAACCTCAGAACCGCGGCGTCTACACCATGTACCATGGGACCAGCATTGCCAATGCACGACTCATCATTGCCAATGGTTTTAAACAGTCAACAAAGGGCATGCTGGGACCTGGGGTTTATGTTAGTCGTAACAAGAGCAAGGCATCTAATTATCCATTGAATTGCAACCCTTCAGACCGTGTGATCTTTAAGATACGTGTGCGTGTTGGCCGGGTCAAGCGTATTGACAAAGACAGCCTTCAATGCAATTGACCTGGCATGCAAATGGCTATGACACTGCCTGGGTTCCCCCCAGCTGTGTAGCCAGTGGCCTAGAGGAAGATTGTGTGTTCGACCCCAAAAGAGTGGAGGTTATAGGCATTGCAAGTGCACCAAACACCACCATAGAGAAAGAGCTTCAGCAGCTCATAGCGAAAAAGAAGAAATCCACAAAAGGAGGAGATGTTAAAGCTGCTATGCATTTGTGTTCAGTGTGCAAGAGAAAGACCCA
>OMLM01006253.1:2958-35803 GCA_900302695.1 Helostoma temminkii | reverse complement strand
GGCAGAGTCCTGCTTCTAATCCACTGCATTTCACAGAGACATTTTTACTCAATATGTAAATAATCTTCTAAAAGTATATAGTTGAATACACTTGCTTTTGCAATTTTAATATGATAAACTGGCAAAAAATAACAGTGGTCTATATTTTGGCTTACTTAATACTTCTGCACTTTTATTTAACTTTCAGCACAAAAACCAAAAGCACTGCTTAGGGAGAAACGATGAGAATATAGATTCTTGCTGCAGTCTCAATATTCGACTACTGCACAAAATCCTTTCACATTGTTTCTTCCTTTCCCTGAAACCACTGTATCAGGCTCAGCTCTGCAGCACGTCCCAGGATGACAGCTCTCCCTCCCACCACCCCTCGCCTTGCTGGGACGCCTGCTTGGTATGGTCCGTTCCTCCCCTATCCTACGTCTTACCGATGGTAGTTTCTATTGGGAGAAGGTCAAATGACTCCGCATGTCTGCTTGTGTGTACATTCCCTCTATGGTGCACGCCTGATGGACAAACACTTCTAACACTTCAGCTGTGCGTCCGAGCATGTTTGTCAGCATCTGAAGCGGCTCATCACATTTTGTCCCCTGCGTCAAAGTAAGTACTGACGTTCAGCGACGTGCGTCTTGTTTCTCAAACGTTTTACCCGGCTTATATTTTAATATGGCCGGATAAGTCGTTTCCTTATTATGGTTTAATGTTTGTAAAGTGTTGTGTTTCCGTGCAGCCGGGCAGCCCAGGAGCCCGGATGCTTTAAAAATAGCTTTTTTAGGATGCTGATTCTTGTGAAGCTTCCAGACGGTGCAGGTGAATTTCAGGTGAAGTGTCGCTGTAATACTTCCTAAACACGCTGGTATATCGTTTAACATTAGTTATGTATACATTTTTTATACAAGCAATGTCAATGAGTACCCAAACAAAAGTAGTCTGGTAATGGTGGCTGAATAATACAGAGCTTAAAGAAATATAAATATATAAAGCAAGTTTTCTTATAGTGAGTTGATAATTGAGTTTATCTCCCACAGTCTCCTGTAAATGTTATCTGAGGTCGTTGTTTATGTGGGGGTGTGGAAAGTTCACTCCTCAGCACCTAGAAAGCTCTGAGGAAGGGAGGCTTAATGAAATGAATCATCAGTGTGGCCAAAACTCCCCCCATGCAGAGGAATATGTAGCTAAGCCTATTACACCGTTGCATAATGTAATAAGGTATAGCCCCATAAGGTTAAGAATGAGCTGTCTCCAGGGTAACATGGGCGAAGCCTGTATTATGTATTGTCTGGACTCTATAATCTCTTATTATACGTTCTGTTGAAGCGTCTCAGTCCAAAGTGGGCTCAGCATGTTCAGATAGGGTTCAGTTACGGCGCTGGGTGAGGAGCTACTACTGTCCAGAGACACACTGTGCCTTTGTAGATGCTCCAGGTAGTTAGTTCAAGGTCAGAGAGGTGTTGAAGGTCAGTTCAAAGCAGACAGTGATGGAGGACGTGTGTCATGAACCTGTGTCACATTAAGTTTTCTTTTGTTGTTTTGGATTGTGTTGTTTCACTTGTTCTGTATTATATAATGTGTGGATATAATTCATATACAGTATTTAATATTACATTATAACCAGTTATTGTTGCAAATAATTCATGCAGAAATATTCTCGCAAAAGGAACTGTTTAAAAATGTTTGCCAACTACTCTTATTTTGAAAATTATACACAATAAATGTATTAGGATTCCAATTTTTTTACTGTAGGCATCTGCATAAATGTTTTAAGATGTTGCGTTAATGTTGTTGTTACATGTTTTATCATTTTTATTTCTTGCTCTTTATACTTTTAGTGTCTTATCAACTCATCAGGCATCTGCACCTTGACTATGGCTATACAGTACAAATCACAATACACAAGTTATGATTCAGTATATTGCAATATATTGCAATACTACGAGCGAGGCAAATTATTGCAATTTTTGAAATAAAAAAATAAAATAAATAAAATAGTCTTTCGTATGCAGTCAAAACATCTACGTCCAAACACAACACAAAATAAACCACTGTCTGCCACAAATGTTTTCATGCAAACTGTTAATTAAAAATCAATACAGTATCACCAAACATAATATCTTCATATTCAGTATTTTCTTACACCCCTACTGTAAGGCATGGCACACATGCACATACACCTTGAATGATGACTCTCATGATCAAATTATGCACGGTCCTGCTGGCCTGGATAATCCTTCACCCTGCCATCATCACTGTGTGCATGCTATTACCAATTGATTAGTGCTTTGAGATTCATGTTCATGAAACAGAACTATATTCACTTAGTGGAGATGAATTGAACAAATTAAATTTGTTTTATTCTAAAAGCAAATGTCTCCTTATCTTATTTTCACCTATATCTAACACCTTATCAACACTTTTTGCGGTAAACAAGCTGAAGCTTTAAGAAAAGACTATTTAGCAAGATGACAGCAACAGAATTCAGTACCTCACAGTGAAAGGCTTGGTGATTTAACAGCTGCAACAATCTCTGCAACCTCATTAATACACACGGCTTAATACAGAGCCAAGAACCTGCGTGCTTCCCCGAGGAATACAGACAAACACTGAACATCAGATCTGACTTGTTGCCAGGCACAGTGTTTCCTGAAAACATCCTTTGTGGAAATTTAATTTGATTGCTAAGCTGTTTATACTTGAATTGAAGTATTTCGCATATCAGTATTTCATACAAACTGCTTTTACTGTACACTGAGTTCAAGGAATAAAGGAAAATCAGTGATACTGCCCCCGTATAACCCTGAGTGGCTCCATGTAGATATAAGTGGTTCCTTGGGGATTTTGTGGTTTCTAAGTACTAAAGTTCAATGTAAAAATGACTGATCCTGGAATAATGTTCCTCTTATTCATTAATGGTTCTCATTTGTTCTTAAATATGACATGTAGCCAGTGAGAAATTGATATTTTATGTATTTGCAATATGGTTCTTACGTGGTACTTTGAGGGCTCTTAAATCAAACAGACCAGAATGACTCACTGGTAGAAACAGAGCCTTAAATCTGCTTTTATAACTGGCTGGTACTAATCCATGTTCAAACTCTCACTTCAGCTCGAGAAGTTGTTGAACTGGTTGGAGTGAAAAAGAATAAAGAAGCAGTTCAGGCACAGTGATGCTGTGTGGTGCCACATGAGAATGATTATCTTAAATAATAAATCTCTAAAAGAGAGTCTGTCTGCAACCATAATCACCCTCCCTCTGATCGCTGGCCAAAGTCAAAACTCTGTGGCATGATAGGAGCGTTTTGTTCAGGCTTCAGAAGAACCGTGTAGTTGTCTAATCTCAGAATATGGCATTTGAGACCAAATGAAGTGTACGGTGCAGTATAAATACTATGCTTGAGAAATGAAATATGTTGACATCAGTGACCATAATGTTAAAAACTACATGTACTCATAACATTTCACACTTACATCTTATAGTGTTTGAGGAAGTATACAGCTTTACTCTGATTTCTTTACTACTAAGTACCAAAATACAAAATGTACAGAAATGTGTGAGTGTTAGCATCAAAATATACTTTAAGTACCTAAAGTAAAAGTATTTTTCATAGGATTGCTGATGCATTAATGTGCAAACATCACTAATGTTGCAGCAGGCTTTATGCTGCGCTAGGTGGTTAATCTGTAATTATTATCATCATTTATTTGATTATTTGTCAACTTCACAGCTTTTTAAACTTGGTTCCTTTGGTTCTAGATTGGGGAGTACATATGTGAATAATATATAACTGCCATCTCCCTTCCCGTAAATAAAACTAATAAAATAAATGATACATTTCTCTCAGACAATAACAGAAACTCTGCTCCAGATCATGTCATCCAGCCATAACAAACAAATGCCCAATACATATTTCACAGAATCTTTGGTGATGTTTTTGTTTGTGATGTCTAATTTTTTTGTCAGTTTCAAAGATGCTGTAAAATTGGGCAGTTTTTATTTTTTCAGTTAACTGAAATTGAAATCAAATGTTTGGTAAAACTGAATTTACTATTTCCAGTAGTACCAGCAGGCAACTGTATGTACATATGAATTCTGCCTTTGTGTCAGGAATAAAAATGCAAAGCGATTTGCTCACTTTTTTCACACACTGTATATTTTTGGTAATGCTCCTTTTTGTGAATACTAGACAAATGTGTTGTTGCAAAGCCTAAATAGAGAGAGGAAGACAGACAAGGAGCTGAGGCAGGGCCGAGGGACTCCACAACAAAGCAATTAGATAATGACAAGGGCGGTGACACAGTGATTTGTTTCTTTGTGTTGTAATGTGATTCCAGGAAATCAGCTGAAAATAAATTTTAAGGCTTCCAAGAAATACATACTTCCACTATATTGGTTTAAGAGTTTGTACCAGCTTCAGACTTTGTTTACAAAGAATATCCAAGGATTTTTAGACTGATGATGCTTTTATTCCAGTGCAGGTTGTGACTTGTCGCTGAGAATGTTCCATGCAGTCAGTGATTTTATGTTGGATCTAAAATGAAGCTGTGATCACGCAGCCAGACTGTAGTCCATAAAGCGGCGGCAACCTCCAGCCCTCCCTCGCTGTGGTATAAATACTCTGAGGAACGATTTATTTTTTTACCCCTCTCTGTGCAATTTTCATCCCTTTAGTGTGGCTCCCTCTCTTTTTCCCACCATCTATAACGATGATAATCTCAAAAGACACTTACGGAGCATTAACATCCTCAGCAGTCCTATTAGTAACAGGTGAACAATAAGCGAGGGCGAACATGTAGCGGTCATAGGATGTAACATGGTGGTAGGGCGGGTTTGGTCTAGGTGCATAATAGCTTTAGCTACATATAGTAAATGGCGGCACGGGACTGGTTTGAGGATTACAGAGGATTTGCCATGCTAAGCCAGAGGAACTCAGTCCAGTGACCCCCCCCATGCCTCTCCCTCCACCTCCTTCTCTCTTGAGCAAAGCAACAAATCACCCTCTTCATTCCTGTCCTCCCAGTCTGGTTGGTGCATGATGACTGCGGGGTGGCCACTTATTATATATTATTCAGTTCTTTCAGTTTTACCGACGCTCAGGCCAGTGTTCTCTGACAAGTACACAAATTTTACTTTAGCGACAAAACTTATCATCCAAATAGTTGTCAGGGTAAATTAAGGGCATGATCTGAGTGACCCCCCCCACACACCAATCCCTTGTGAGTACAGTGTTAATGTGACAGCCAGATGACATGCATCACCAAACCTGCCCTGTGTAACTTGATGTGAAGACGGCTCCTCTGTCAGCAAACTAAAATCTGATTTGGCCCCATCACTTAAACTGAGTGAACACTGCCTTTGGTTCCACTTTGGGACACTGCTTGAAAGCTAATTGAATCAAAGCAAGGGGATGGGGTCATTTTTGACTGACACTCCACGGGCATTTGTCTCTGTCAGCCTGATATCACGCTGGGAAGTGACTCAGCAGTCCCCCGACCCAACTGTGCATGCCTTTAACTTAAACTGACAGTGTTCTAGCTCCTGTACATAACTTGCCATGAGCTACTCTGTTGGAAAGCTGAGGTTTTCTCCCTCTCTTTTTTTTTAACACCATTGTCATCTTCATCATGTGCAGCCTCTGTGCATGTAGAAACCTCAGGAACACTCACAGACAAAAATAGATTAACTGAAGGAGGCAGGTGCTTATTTGAGTAAACAGTGAACTTTGAAGAGGATATTCTCAGGAGTTTTCTTGCTAGAATCTGTTCTCTGTGATATTATGTTGCACAGATAAGCATAAGCAGAGAGTCATCATCCTGGGTGTGTGGTATGACTTTGTTGCTATGCCCTCATGTCAGTATTTCTTAAAATGGTTAGTATTTTTTTTTAATCAACCCTTTCTTTGACTGTGTCACCTTTGAATAGAGCTACAGTCATAATTTTATGTAGTAAATGTTTATTATGTTTAACATTGTAATCTCAACTCAGTGTCCACTTACTGCTTTGTTAGAGCTTTAATGCACATTTGACATCCTTTATTTGCACATGGGACTGCCATCAGTGTTACAGTGAGCCACATTCTCCCCCATATAAAAACACTTTTCATTATGTGACTACTGACAGCTAAGCCAATTCAGTTTAGTCAGGCCTGAGCAAGAATATCACATAGCGGGAGAAGGTTTGCCACAAATAACAACTATACTCACTGTTCTTACTAAAAATCCATAAATTATTTTTACATTTTTTTGCTTTTGTTTAATTCCATGAGAGCTCATTATTTTTTTTTGTTTGTTTTTTATTTGTATACAGGGTGAGACTAGCTGCTTTCTTGTATTTAAGGTCTTTATGCTACAGACTAAGCTAATTAATGGTGTCCAAGCATCTTTCACTAATGAAGTTTCCTCACTTTCGTCTCTGTCCACAGACACTTCAGTTGTCATTTCTAACATCTCTTTTCTGTCCAAATTTAAAACTTTTCCTATTGTTCTTTGCATTTTTGATGCAAATTTTAAAAAGGCAACATACTTCTGATGGACGTCCACTTCTGTTTTGATTCAGGAATGTCCTAGAATTGGTTGAATCTTGAATCTTGAATCTTACAAGATTTCAGCGTTTGTTGTAATAGTATTCAAATTAGTGCATGTATTGTTGAAAATAATTATTTACTTTATGAGTCCTGTAAACATAATGTAATTCTGAGCAGATGTTGCTGGTCAAGAAATACAGTATTTAGAGCACATAGTGTCACAAATCTAAGTTTTCACTTTTTAGTATTAGGTCATTATAAACAAACAAGATACTAACCCACATGTTAATTTGTGATAATTTGGAAGCAAGTAGATTTTGAACTGTATATAAAGCAAGGCTAACTATTAATGGGTACCACCTGCCTTTATGCTAGTAAAGCCAGTGGTATCGTAATACAGTCCACTGTTTCCCAGAGTAGAATAACTAGTGCGTTCATTTTCAAAAAATAGTTCACAGACAAATGGACCGGATTTACAGGCACACTTTTATTTTACATTTTTGTCTTGTATTTTATATTCATTACCAGACTGGGTTCTAACTGTTTCATGAAACGTGAAATGACAGATCCAGACAGTACAAGTTCAGATTTTGTTTAGAGGAAATGGTAATTTAAAAATCTTTTCTAGTATTCCGTATTTTAGCCTCAGTAGTGGATTTCCCATAGACATAGATTGCAGCTCTAATATCATCCAAAGCGTTCTTACTATAAATTCTATAGCTGTTATGGTACAGGCTAGAATGAGCTCCCCGGTGCTCTATTAGGTGGAAAATGCAGTACAGCTCAGATGTATCAGTTGCAGTGAGCCACTAAATGCGTAAAGTTATTATTTTACTTTCATATTTTCAACTTTTCTGTCTAAATTAGTTATTTAAACAACTCTCCAAGGCCAACTCACAGGATTATTGTATGAGGTCCAAATGTAATATTATAAAATAGTGACAACGCAGGATCACAGTTAAGGCTACGTGATGTTTGGGCAGTGAAATCAAACAAGACAAATCCATTACCCCTTTTCACTAGCGACAGGCTAGAAAATTACATAGAGTTTTTTTCATTCACAACAGAAACACGCTCCATATATGCAAACCCAACAGTCCAACAATGACACTGCTGACCCCAAGCACATTGCCAGGCTCCTCTGGATAATGCAGACAAGATGTCCCTGAGAAGATAAAATAACATCACATCACAATATAAATATGAAAATCAAAAATGATGGAGAAGGTGTTTATTCATTCCCTGGAAATTTACTTAGCTTTTTCATAATGGCATTATGTTTCCTGCCAGGCTAATGTGACCCCTATTAGTTCAGGACGCATACTGCTATCAGGCTTTGTGTGTGCTGCCAGACACGGCCAAGGAAATGTTGTGGAGAAAGGAAAGATGAGGTAGTATAAGAGCAGAGATGTAAACAATGGTGAGATACATGCAATGGGACAACCAGGAGACTGGGGTGAAGGGATGGAAGGGAAGATGAGTCATATCACTGCAGCAAACAGGGCCCTACTTGAAATGCCACTACTGCGTTTGGATGCACAGAAGTTTTTATTTTTTTGGCGGATTCTGACTGACCTGAATTGGAATTGAATACTGAGCAATTACCTTATTAGGTGTAGGTTTCTATTAAGCTCTGCACTGGATGCTTTACTTTGAATTATGTGGCAATACTGTAAAAAAACTTTCGGTGGTTAAATGGTACAGTATACCAGAACAGAAAATGCACTTATATTGACGGAAAATCAGATTTCAGCTCTACCTGTTGTATTACATCCCTGTTGTTGTGTTGTTTTCTTTCCTCTGTGCTTCTTCGTGGGGTTACTGATTTAGCTGCATGCTGGGCCAGCTAATCCTGCCTCTGATCAATACTCCACTTCTCCTGCTCACACTCTGGATTTCATCCAGGAGCCAGCCGATATCTTTATTTACCTTCTCTTCTCGTCAATCATTCACAAACCCAGAGGCAGAGACCACTGAATTTTCTTTGAAAATAGTGTGTATTTGATAGATTAGATAGAGTTTATTGTATTTGTCTTGACGTCTTTGGACGTATTTATTTGCAGTTGGTTGTGTTAACAGTGTACTCCCTTCAGTATATTCTTAGCTCCTGCACATCTTGACAGCCCTTAACTTAAAGCTACTCATGAACACGTCACCCCTGTGTCACTGTTGTACATTTGGCAGCTTTCAGCAGAAGTGCAGACCAGGCGATACCTGTTTTCCCAGGTTCCATCCGAGACATTTTCCTCAATCCAATACACACTTGGATGCTGATAGTGTTTGTCAGGATGCTCTGCATGCTCAGACAATTAAGCTGAAACACAAGGCTGGTTTAATGAAGCTCGGCATGAATAACATCCTCACATAAGGTTCTTTTGCCATAGAGATGGAAGTGGACAAGGTCCATTTATGTCAGGGGGGACTACAGGGGTCCAGCAGTCGTGAAGTACAGTAGATTTATACACTGGGAATATTGCAGAAAGACAGATAATAGATCAAAAATACTGATAAGTTAAACCTAATATCACATATAAATTTGTGGACGTGGAAGTGGATTTGTGTCTCTGTACAATACCACATTGAATTTGAAATAAATCATTTAAAATGTAAGAGAAGGCAAGACTTTCAGCTTTAATTCAACAAGTTTGACAAAACTGTTGCGTTAACTATTTAGGAGTTACAGCCATTTTATACAGACACACACACACACACACACACACACACACACACACACACACATTTTTGAGGGGTCATAAATAATGGAACAAATGGCTGCAGGGTAAAGTGTGGCCTGTTCCCTCATTACTCCATGACTATTGAATCAGATAATAGGCCTGGAGGTGGTTCTGAAGGCTACTTTTGCATTTGGTAGCTGTTCTCTGGAGCTCTAAACCTGGGGTCTAAAGAGATGTTTGTGCAGCTGGAGGAGGCCATGATAAAGCTGAAAAAATAAAATAAAATAAACCCATCAGAGAGATGGCAAACATTGGGAGTGGGAAGCAGTCTGAAATTTTTTTTTTAATTTACTGGCAGCTCAGCATCAGCAAAGCCCTAGAGGACCATGGATGACAATATAAGTGAATAACACATGATAATTCTGCCCATGATGAGAAGAAGAAGAAGCCATTCACAACATCTAGTCAAGTCAAGAACACACTTGAGAAGGCATGTCACTGACTGTCTACAGTCAAGAGACTGTTTATGAATGTAAACACAGACATTTCACAACAAGGTGCCAAACACTGGTAATGCTCAGGAACAGAAAGGTCAGATTAAACTTCACAGCCACAATCATATCATCTGTCAAACATGGTGGAGGCAGTGTTATGGCATGGGCATGTATGGGTGCCAGTAGACCTGTTCTCTGGTGTTTATTGTTGCTGATAAAAGTATCATGATGAAATGTATAGGGCTATACATGCTCAGATTAAACGAAATGCTGCAAAATTGGATGCTGCCTTATACTGCACATGGTAAAAAAGATCCAGAACCAGAACACCCAAGAGTTTATCGAGGATTATGGATATTTGTCATTGGCCAACTCAGTCACCTGACTTTATCCCAATAGATCATGCTTTTCACTTCCGCAAAAATGGGGTTTGTGTGCATGAAAATGGTGTAATTACTAGTTACTAGTTATTTACTAGTAGTAATAGTTTCTGTAATGCCACAATTTTCTCAGAGTTCTTCTGCTGAAAGTCTTCATTTTCCTTACATCTTTTCAAATTCAGTGTGGTGGTGTATATGAGAGCAATGCCACAAAACCTACCAGCGATACATTACGTATGAACTTTAGTGAACTTGATATTATATGCTTAATTACTACAGATATCAAAATCATCAGAATTGTATCATTGGGTTCCGTTTTAGAGCTTGTGTGAAAGTCTAATTACATTACAATTCTAAAGGGTTTACACAAGCACTTTCAAGCACCACTGTACATTTTCTGCATAAGGTTAAATTATATCTTAAATTGTTACACTAAACCCATATTAAACACATAACAAATGCATATCATAATTTTCAGCAAATTATATGTTGCTGTTGAGGAGCTCATCTGTGTTCACACCTGAGCTGGATAAATACAAGAAAGTGAACCGGCGAAACAAAAGGGTTGAATCCAACTAAAAAAATCATAATTAAGCGTTAAGGGGTTACAAGTAAGGATTAAAGATATTGCCACAATTATTTGCCTTTTTTGCTCCTTCCTCCACTCCAGCAAACCACAGGTAATGGCTAATTTCCCATGGAGGGAAGTTATTATTGTCACTCCCCAGTCTCTGCTGCACTCACCTTGATCTACAGGGAGTGACAGCATCAGAACCTAGACAACAAACTTTAACTCTACAAAAATGTTCTTACCAAATATAACATAAAAGCTCATGAGTCTGGTACCTGCCTTCACAGTTTACAGAATTTTTGAGAAAAAGGAACTTCTCAGATATATTAGATATTAATTAGATTAGTTTTTTTTTTTCACACTGCACAAGACAGGTCCATTTCAATTAATGTTTTTAATGTCATCAACCTTTATTTTCTTGTCTTTAGTGGTTTGAAGTTGCTTTTTGCTTAACTGGATATTGCTTTCTTTGGTTTTTTCTTAAGCCAACGGCAGACTAAACTGGCTCATATATTACCAAATAATGTCTAGATACTTTCAGTTTTTGTCATGTCTGGACCTTTGAATGATTGTTGGTACTGTATATTTCTGAGGGCTGGGATTGGTCAAACACTGTGTGTAATCATTTTAAAACCCTGCAACACTGTGACGAAGGGGAGGATGAGTCACATTTTAACAGCAGTGAAAAAGGAAATTATCTCTCTGCACTCCCTGGGCTCTGAATATTTCCTCGGATTAGATAAACAGTTTGCTTTAATAAAATGATGTTTTTCATAATAATTGGCATACACTGCATCTTTTAATGGCAAGCTTTTTCTCATCTCATTAACGTCTCCCTGATGCCATACTGTTATAAATTGCTTTAGATGTGTACAAACTGAACCTGTTGAGATGTGATGCGCTGCCACAAGGTTTTCTGGTAGTGGCAGTATTACAGGTTTGGTCTGCAAAACTGAAAATATTGTATGGGTTGCTGTGAAATGTTGTATGGATGTTCAATGTCCCAAGAGTAAGCATCGTAATAATGTTGGTGGTCCCCTGACTTTTGCTATAGCTTTATGATGAGGTTGAAATATGTGGTTCTGAAGTCTAACTGAAATGATCACATTTAGTCATCTTTGCTGTAGATGTGTTATTATAAGGACAGACAGAAGTCTTATTTGTACTGTCAGTGTTTGACAGCAGCCTGGAAACAAAAAAAACATAGTGTTAGTGTTTTTAAATAGGTAAAGACCACATCAGCATGTACACCGACCAAAATGATTTGCTGATACATTTACATGCTTTGAGCAGCTAAAGCTCAGCTATCTGATGTCAGTTTCCAGGCCAGCACTTTTCTCCAGTAAATGTATGATTGGTTGTTCGTTCAACAAGCTAAAGTGCAGGACAATTGTTCATGTTTGCAAGTTAGTTAAGAAGATTAATGCAGGAAATCCAGTGTGGATAGTTATGTGACACTTATGTCATTCAGCAGGCTGCTTTTTTCTTCTAGTCATAGCACAGGTGAGGTTACTTTTTTGGAATCTAAATAATGTTCGCTAGAAACAAGTTCCAAAGGGCAATATTGTCCTTAACATTTTGACAAGGACCATATTATTCAGACAGTGTAATGCAAAGGTCATGGGCACCATTACTATTGTTTTGTTTTGTTTTTGTTTTTTGAAAGGCTGCATGATTTACAGACCACATTTGTATGTTGTGGCAGATGGAAGCATATAATTTCATGTTCCCCTGACACACGCACATTCTTCAACTGGGGTTGGGCACGCGGACACGTTCCACACATATGCACTACAAAGCTGTAGCAATGATGTTGACCTCTGACAGCAGACACAACAACAAAAAGAGCTTCTTATTTTCTGTATTTGTATTATGAAAATATAATGTATAGCGAAGAAACTAGCAAAGTACCTGTAACAAGAACCATGTCAAGAACATAAAAAATAAACATTCTTACTTAGGGTACATGAATCCAGCATCCAGTTTATTTGGTGCGTGCAGAGCGAATGCAGACTGTTCACTGGGACACAAATGTACATGGACATATTCACAGAGTCTGCCAAGAGCCTTGCGGACAAGAGGTAACAAAATTAATGTCATGCATAGCCTAGCGTACGTGGATATGAAAGCATGACCTTTAGAATGAATTGTAACATGAATTGTTACTTTTATAACTTCCTATAATAGTGCCAACTTTTTGTGTTTAATGCAAATTTGTAAATGTTAGCATGGAAACTTGCTAAACTATGTTAACTAAATGCTGAACATCAGCATCAGCACGCTAACAGCACGCTAACATTAGCATTTAAACATTTCTTCTTGCTCACTATTACTGTTACCCTCCTACCCTTGATGGAGTGTGAAACTGATAACAAACTGATGACAACAACTTTTACCTGTATCTGAAATGTTTGTTTTGTTTAGCTTCTAAAAGTGAGACTGCTAATCCTTAATCCAAGTGATTGGATTATCAAGCATACGTCATAGCTTGAAACTAAAGCACAGAACAATTAATCTTAACTGCGGGTTGTATGTAAAATATTTTCTACGAGACATGATATGATGAAATATTGCATATTTGCGGCATCTTGTCTGTGCTGTTGTCTGTGATCACAGCAGCCACAAACATTGCTTCTGCAGTCTTAGATTACTCACTTTAGTCAAACCATCGGTGGTGTCCATGTCACCTGAATGAATTATCAAATGTTCCCAGTGTCACACTACTTTGTTAACCTTTTCGCCTGCTTATTCAGCTCCACTCTGCTCCCTGCCACTGTGTAGGAGAGCGGGAACACACTGCAGGTGTTATAAATGAGATGAAACAGTGTGCACTGTATGTGCGTACATGCTTGTGTGTCTAACTGATGGAGGTGAAAGAAGGTACAGTAGATGGGGCAGAGCTGGGAGCTTTAATCACTCCATTCTCCCTCCCTCCTTCCCTCTGGCCCTCCACTCTTCTCATTACAGACAGGAGAGGGTGAGAAGTAAGGTCTGCATAGACCTCAGCATTAATTATTGAACTCTTTTTTCTCTCCAGCTCCTCCCCCACCGTCTCTGATAACCTTTATATGAAAGAGCAGAGGCTAAGTCCCAGCCATTATACAGTGTAGTAGGTATAGCACAGTCATATAGAGACAGACTCAGTTTGGGGATTTAACCGTTAAGAGACTGTTGTACTTAATAGCCTGCATGTGACATGTTTGCCTACACAAGCAGATATATAGTTCCTTCCCTTTAATTGCATTTTAATTGTTCATCATTGCTGCAGTTGAGCTTCAGTGCTAATTAATTCCATTGTGTTTTTAAATGTTGTGGCGAGGTACAGAGAGTCATTTTTAAAACTGCCATTTGAATCTACGCTTTGTCGTCTTTGCTGAGTTATGCTCTGCTCATTGCCTCCTGCCATGCCCAGTCAATTTGACTGGCTTAGCTGGAGGCCAACTAATGGAGGCTGTTAGGTCACCATGGCCACAGCATCCAGACAACTTGAGGGCAACTTGACTGGCTGAGAATCTCACTCTTATGTCCTTGTGTCCCGTCTTTTTGTTGTTTTTGTGTGTGTATGTGTGTGTGTGTGTGTGTGTGTGCATGTGTGTGTGCATCATGCAGGTCTGAACAGTCAACATCAAACTTCGACCCTTCCAGAGCCACTGAGCAGCAGAAGGAAGAGTCTGCCAAGATGTTCAGCACCAAAAGGTCAGAACAATATAGCTTTTGATATGTTCTTATTGCTCATAAAAACAAAAAAAAGCTAAATTGTCAGGCCATTTTTAAAATGCATTCTCCTGTTGATGTCTGACATTTCTGGTCAGCTTTGTTCCACACACATCATTAGATGTGACATGATGTGAAGAAAGATGGTGGTTGGCTGTAGATCACAACACACATGTTCATGGTAAAGTCCATTCATATATACTGTATTAGAGAAATAATATCTTAATCCACATACATCTAATTTATATTTTCATCTACAACATTTCTTAATAGATTCCCCCAGAGAACCCCATAAACACAAGTGTAAATACTCTCACTGAGACTTAGGAGGAAATTAAGGAAACCCAGTTTGCAGTGTTCCTCGGTTGTGTGTACATTCTCTATTTTTAATGTGGCCTGTGGTAGAGTATACTCTGCATAAATCATTTATCACTTTGCCTTTTCTGGATGGTGACTGCAAGGAAAAAGTGGTTGCATTGTTTAGCTCATATGTGTAAGGTGGGTGAGCTGGATCACAACAAAATGCTGTGGTTGTTCCTTCCATGTTGCTTTAATCCAAGGTGGAACCGTTTACAGCTTGGCTCAATACTGGATGTATTAATAAGGACAGTCCATTCATTCTCCCATTGAAAACACAAATTAGTTTTCGTTAATAATTAATTTTGTGAATTCTAATAAAACAGTAAATCAATATTGTCATAATGTATAGACCTATTACCTTTTAACCTAATTTTGTTTTCACACCCTTCAGCTATATAACCTATAGGGAGGTCCTGTGCAGAAATTGCAGCTTACCTGAATTTCTTAATAGGAAATCACAGATCTATCATTTGTTATGTGTAGACAGGCCAAGCTAGGAAAAGAAAATCACATTTATAATGTAATTTATGGTGCACAATGTGCACACATTGTACAGAAATGTGACAGATTATGATATCTGGAAGTCTCCCTCCCCCATACAGCTTATTTGATCATAGCTTAGCAACCGTAATCAGTGGGCCTGCCGAGCTCTGGATTTCTTCACATGCTGAAGTGTTGTGTTGTGTATCCAGAATTTGGAAGGTGGTGTGTTTTCTTAACTCACTTTTATTCACTACTACCAGGGCAAATATGCAAGACATTAATTACATCTTGTGCTTGTTTGCAGTGCTGCAAATGTCCAGCTAACTAGCATACTGTGTACAATTGCATAAATGTTGGGACAGAAGCAGATTTGTCATTGTGTTACATCACTTCTTCTTTTAACAGCATTTTTAAATGTTTGGGAAGTGATGTGACCCATTGCTTTAGTTTTGAAAACAAGATTTTTCCATTCTTGTCCAGAGCCTCATGTGTTGTATTTTCTCTTCATAATCCACTAAATGTTTTCGGTGAATGACAGGTCTAGACTGCATACAGCCCAGTTTAGCATTTGAACTCTTTGACTATTGGGACATGATGTTGTAATACATGCATTCTGTTTTTTTTTTGTTTGTTTGTATGTGTCTGTTTTTTAAAGTAGTGCTTCTTGAGGCTTCTGGAAGCTACATGCTAATATATTGGAGTAGGATCATTTCACTTGCTTTGAACCACTCTCGATTGAATTAGGTAAAAACTACACTCCAGTCAACAACCAGAGTCTTTGCACAAATACTGTAGTTTTGTGTTCGAGTTCTTAAATCTCTACGCTGATCTATGAAGCACTTTATGGTTTGGCCCCCCAGTATTTTCTGACCTGCTCACTGAATAGTTCAGCCACCCCACCCTGGACAGCAGGTTGTCATCTTTTAACTGTACCCAGAAAAAGACACAGGTCCTCAGAGGGAGCTTTTTTATTTTCAGAGAGTAGGATTACTTTCTGGAAGAAACAAGCAGATGTCCTGAGATCATTCACTGCTGTTTCCATATTTATAAGAAACCTTAAAGCATTTCTTATCAGTTCATTTGTTTTCTCAGATCATTGAAATCACAATACTGATTTGCACTTTTGTGCAAAATTGCCATTACGTATAAGATGTACTATAGAAGTTAAATTAACTTAACTACTACTTTATTTCAAATACATCATGCAGCATACTAAAAACATTTTCTTTTGTAACATTAAAAAAGCGTAGCATATACTTTTTTATACAAACTAAATAAATGTACATTGAGCTACAGAGATAAGATAAGATAATACAATAGCATTTTAACAGTAAAAAATTATAATGTAAATGAAAAAGGTTTGTATTATTGTTGAGATGGTGCACACAACTTGTACAGTCTTATGGCAGTGGCCACTAAAGACATGACCTGAAGTGTTCTGTCTTTGGTGGAGGCAGTCTGCAGCTGAATCAGCTTCCCACATGCTGATGAAAGATGAGAACGATTGTCCAGGATAGCACTGATCTCATCCACCATCTTCCTCTCTGATACAGCCTTCAGACTATCTAGTTCCAGTCCTACTTCTTCTTCTCATACTCTTCGATAACTACACGTTTGCATAAGATACAGTGCATAATGTTTATTCAGTTATTGTGTTTGTCAATCATCAGGACAAGATGACACTAAGAATAAATGCATGTGTTTAGCGGAGGTTTCGGTGGGGACTGCATGCTGCATCCATCCACCTGTCTCCTCACTTTGTGTGTGATCGTCATACTGTGGGTTAGAAGATGATTAAATTGAGCCAGCTCTCCATCTTCAGAGAGCTGCGTCAGCACAGCCGATGACACGGTACTCTCAAAGTGACTGTAATAGGCTGCCATGTTGAAATTCAAATACTCCTAAAGCTCATTCGCATTTTTGCTGAATGGGAAACTAAGCTTACTGGCTAAACTGCTGAACGAAACATAAAGTGGTTGAGGAAATCTGTGCATCTGTCACAGATTGTTATGTGCAGTTGAGGTTTTATCTGTGGTTTTTAATATTGGTTTTCCTCCTGGGTGTCTTTGAGTCATCACAAACAAAAGATTACAATAGCTTCCATTAAAATTGAATGAGTCAAACATATCATTATAGCAGTTTACCTTTAATTGGAATTAATTAAATCCAATACATTAATACTTTGTGGTTCTGACTTTCTTCAGTGCCCTCTCTGATGTGAACTGTTTAACTATTCTGGAAAAGCAACATATGCAAAGCTTGATTCTTTGTGTCTATTGAAATGTAACTAGAGCACTGTTAATCTGAGTCTTTGACTCAGATTGAGAACATTTATGAAGTGATATACAAGCTCTTTAATTTAAACTCTCCCTCTTTGATCTGTTAAGACAAAGCAGTATGATTTGCTTGTGGTTAAATGGACAATGAGGGTTAGGAGATAGTGAGAGAGGCTCCTTTGTGCCACTTCACTAGTGCCATCAAGTTGGAAAGAGGTTTGTGTTTTTCACAGTGATGTAAGAAAAAGTAAAATGATGTTAACTCAGTATGTCATGATCCTAGTCATTGTTTTGGTGCTGTTTTTCCCTCCTTCTTGTACCACTGCACACACACACACACACACACACATACACACACACACACACACATACATCTGCTTACACACATACTCACCTTGTCAGGAGCAGAAACTTGTCTCCTGTTTCTGCTTCTGCTCATACGCATACAACACCTGACCACACCCCTGCTGCTCTGCTCTCACTAATACACACACACACACACACACACACACACATACATACTCCCTATTCACTATGTGTTGAGAATTCTCATACGCTATATATAAATATCCCATTATGCAATACTAAAACTATTGTTTATGACATGTTTATTACTTTCTGCTAACAATCCCACAATGCCTTGCTACCCATTTTAAACATAAGAAAATTACTGTTGCCCGACATTAACCATGACACAATATGACCTTGATTACCAGTTGTCCAGAATCTAAATGTGTTGCTCACTATTGAGTGCACTACTTCATGCACATTATATAGGAAGTAGTGAATAGGTTTTCCCCTGTTCTTCCTTTGTTTAGTTTCCTCCTTACTAGCCAAATCCCCCACTAGCCAAATCCATGACACCCCTCTATCACACTGTGGCCAGATCAATCGTGTTTTGCGTTTCCTGCCTCACTTTGAGTTATGTATCCCCAGTCACCTCTTACTTAGTCTGTTATTGTCTGTTTCCCCTGTTCATGTTTAGACCTCTCTTTATGCTGTGGCTTACTTTTGCCAAATGCTATTTAAGTTTTTTGGTTGTTTCCCAGTTTTCTTCTGGCTGTCTTTATTTCTCATTTTGGAGTTATTGTTTTTTGTTGTTGTTTTTTTTTCCTTTCCAAGATCTTTTACCTCAGCCTCCTTGAATGTTTCTTGGATTTGTACACACCGTGACATTGTAAGTCACAGCAACCTGCCCAGCTGTGTCAGTCTTATTCATGCTTATGGCATTTTTTCTTTGACAGTTGGTTCCAGGGAGTTTTGTCCATAGAAAGTTTCTAGCTTCCCGTTTGCTTTTTGGTCAGTAAACTTGTCAACTTTGTGACTTTCTCACAACATTTGTGTACTTTCTCACTTCTTTAGCAACCTTTTTTTTCCCCAGAAAAGTGCCTACTGATAAATCTAGTGACATTTTGGGCAAACCTTAATTCTTCTCTTGAGAGTTGTCAGTATTTGTCGGTGAAAGGGCTCAAATGTTGAGTTGAGCAGACAGGAAGCTTTCATTCAGACATAAATGCTTATAGGCTTCTCAATGATTTAACCAACCTAAGTTTATAAGAGTGACATTATAAGATCCTGTGGATGTATAATAAAGAGATACTACCCAGAGACTCCGGTGATTTAATGAATGACTTTACTTGGGTCAGTTACTGTTACTGTGTACAACTAGAAATGCAGGTTTGTGAATTGCCAGTTCAACCCATTATATAATAAAAGTAAAAGGGAACACGACAGAACTGTCTGTTATAATAAACACAGTTTGCTCTTAAACAAAATTGAGTTTTTATGACAGATTGTGTCATTATGTAAACATTTGCTTTGATTTAGTAGTGGTAAAACTGTGTTGTTAAGTAGTAAAAGAACCAAAGTAACAAATATTATTTTTTTAATTGAATATTTTAATTTTAATTTTATTTTATTTAGTTATTGCCTTCACATTGCTAATGCTTAGGGCATATTTGTAGCACCTTTTGTACAGGTGTGCATGAATAGTTCAGTGTCTATTTTTGACGTATATCCAAGGAAAAAGGTTTCGCACATGGCTTCTGGCTCCGGATTTGAACCAGTGTGGGTGGACAAGTCTTCAGTTCAGTATTTGAAGCAATGTTGATGCCACGGTGTCTGCTGTTTGCCTGTGACTATTTATTCCAACCTGTTTTCTTCTTTACTCTGATCTGCATGTTACCTACATGGTTATACCCTATAGTTGTCTTTCATTAACTCTAGGGTATATCCATATATTAAAATCTATAGAATGACTTATACCTATATATTGCAGTTCTGTCACAGCTTTGGCACTAATAGACAACGCAGTGTCATTTTGACCCCAGATTCCCAGTCAAAGTCACTCAGCCTCATTCTCTCCCTCACAAAGAGTAATTCAGGTTCTATCCTTGTTGTCAGCCATGTTTCAAAACCAGCTGCTCACGGCTGTTTTTGGAAGCTGCCAGGACAGGAACAGGAAATAAATGTCATACTGGCATAGCTCAGACATCCTAGAGACGGTGTGAAGGTGTTGTGACTAGACCAGTAATTGCTTTCAGTGGAAGCCGTAGTAAAATATTCGCAACGTGAGTTTGACTAATTAGTGGCAAAACGGTGGACTGAAGAGGGTTTCACTTCTGAATCTACCCACAGCTTTTCCACACAGCACAGTAAATGTGTTAGATATGTGCTGTATATACAGTAGTGTGGGATGTCACATTATAGTGATTCATTGTGGAAAGGTGCCTTCCTGTGGTAGCTTCACTGGATGACTCATCGCAAACAATAACAAAGTAAACACCTCTATTATTATCTGTCATATTCTCTCATTATGTGCACAGTTCGTCCTTGGCATACACTTCACGTGTGTCATGATGACATAGCATGGACCTGCACCACTGCCCTCACTTATACAGCCATCAACATGTCACATCCTCATGTTAGTTAAGCTTATAATGACACAGTGGTAATTACAGTCTTAACAAAGCATCAGATCTGACATTGACTCCCCCACTTCTTCTGACCTTCATAAGGAGTAATTGGATATCTGACTGTCTCCAGGTCTGAGCTGTTGATCGACATTAAGGGGCCTCGCACTTGATTACTTATGTATGCCGTGGGAAGAGAATGGTGTCTGGGGAGTAGAGTGCATGCTGGGATGTGTTAACCCCCCGCAAAGGCCTGCTGATCCAATCATGATGAACAGTCTGCCTCCTGACGCCGCACACTGACTCTCTCTCTTTGGACTGACCTTGAACGGTGGCAACACTGTAAGCGGTGACTCATGTGTATGAAAGCAATGCATTCAAAGACATTATCCACTGTATCTTGCACTCTGAGGGCTAATGTAATATACATCAGGCTAGGCTGTGCATGATTGATTTTAGCTGAATAATAAGTGAGCGTTTGCATACAATTATAGCAAAGGAATAGAAAATGCTACTTTGTAAGTGGTTGTCAGGTATCTGTTATAATCAAATAACAGGAAACTTCAGGAACAGCAATTAGCATTTCTACTGTCTTTGTAAACAGTGCAGAATGTAGATGAACTTTATATAACAGTAGTAACAGTACTTGGTGCTCTAGCAGTGGTCTCCAGCTGATTGACTCTGGTCTGGATCTGGACTCGGACCCAAGACGTGTCTATCTGCAAGCTGGCACAGCCTGGCCAGCTTGGCAGAGCTGTGTGGGAGGTCAGACCGTAGATCCAGAATTTTGACTGTAGGCAGAGGTAATTGTTTATATTCAGATTAAGGCTACGAGTAATCAGTCCTCACTTACCGCAGAATCAGCTGTCAAGTCTCGGGATCTAACATCTTATCTAGGACAGTATAACATGAGCAGCACAACAGGCAGATTGTTTAAATTCATTGTTAAGAGATGAGTAGACACAATTGTGCCTAATTTATTTTACAACGAACGCAGTTAAACCTGTTGTGCTATGTGAATTTTTTTTATTTACATAAATTTTGCAAAAACAAAAGAAAGTCTTAGTATTTGTCCTGAAAATATGTATTAATATATGTTTCAGACAGCTGTTAATTAAGCTATTAAATTATTTGAATAGGTGAAATATTACAGCCTAATCTACACGGTGTACAGTTTTTAAGTTAAAAGTCACTCCACACAAAAACATAATCATTTGACATTAAATATAAACAATGACATAATTTTTTTCCTTATACCGCAGTTTTACCAGGAATATGAATGTTTTTGAGAATATGTCACTGAGTATAGATTCCTAAGATTCTGTCTTGTGGTGGAGACCGGAGATAGAAGAATTTATATATTATAAACTATGATTGAGTGAGTTTATATATCTATATGAGTTGTCACATATTTCTACACCTTGATTGTCATTATCATTTATTAAAGCAAATATACAACTATTAAACAGACACACACAAATACTGTAGATATGATGTCAAGATTTTATCAGTACAATTCTTGTGGGGCCTACTGCCAAAAAGTTAATCAGTCTAAAAGATAATCAAAGCCAGTTGTCAGGTTGGTGGTGTCGCTTATTAATTGACAGTGAGGCAAGTGTTCCTCTCTATGTTCACTATTTAGCTCTGATGTTCAGCAGTGAAACGGGGAGTGATCCATCACTGGAACCGATCAGACTGGCATAAGGCTCAGGAGATCAGAATGCTATGCAGCCACGAGATGTTTTGTCTTTTTAGTAACTAAAATTGTTTTGAAGTGAAATACTTGGAAAAACTTTCTCAAAGATGCCAGAAGCTCACGTGAAGTATATGGGGAAAGGCACAGTCACACATGTTAAATGACGATGCTAAGGAGTTAGTGGTGAGGAGGCAAATGTGCAACCCCGCAAGAAAAGTGTATAATCAGTCTCTTGGCTTGAGATGTCCAAGTTGGTCTGTGCTTGTGCTGCTTAGTTTAACAGTGCAAATGGCAGACACATTTTCATCAGCCAGCCTTCCAAGCAGGAGGTCCTGAATGTAGGAAGTGACAGCAGCAGTAACAAAGCCTGAGGTCTGCTAAGCTCTGCAGGAAAGTGATGAGTTGAGGGCTTTTGTTTTTGCTGACACAGGGAAGAGGGAGGTATCAAATGTCAAGAGCCACATTACTTTTACTATTTTTCTGGTCTTCAGCAGAATAAAACAGAAGCAATATGAAGTTAACGTGATGACATGCATCAATGTTTGTATAGTGGAACATATCTACCTCTTGTTAGACACTGTGAATAAAACTGTGGATTTCAGGACTTAAATTGCATCATCGTCTTTCTAATGCTTGTAGATATTAAATGTCACTCAGTATTATCTGATTAATCTTCCACATTGATTTGTCCACTCGAACCGGACAAGTCAGTTACTGTATATAATGAAAGGACGGGTCAGATTAAATTCCCTCATTGATAGAAGGCAGTCGATTTCTCCAACTCAACCACTCTATCGATTTAACATGCTATTTAAAGAGAGTTTCTGCTTTTTGTTTGGAGACACAGAGCACTGGTCGATAGTCAGTGACCAGAGATGAAATCATAGTTCAAGCTGCGCCCTGACATGCAGACCAGCGGCTGAGCTTTACAGCATCTGAAATGTTTCATGGATAAGACAACACTTTTTGTTGTATGTATTAAGGATGAAGCAAGGTTACAGCTTAATGCAGGCTGCCATCATGTTCTGCACTTTGTCCTCTAATCATCACTGTGATAAACATCACCACCTTGACAACAGCAGATGTCCCGTATGTTGTGGCTTTCTAAAACCAATGGCCTTGGTTCATTTCAAGTGCACTCAATCAACTTTCATAGCAGATTGTCTCCACTGTTGAGATTGGTGCTCTCTCTGTTCTGATGAAAAATAACGGCCCTGGCCTTTATCCCCCCTATAATTTTCATAAATATTGGCCTCGGTGCATGTATAAAGCCCACCAATATGCTCTGTATTCTCTCTGTTCTTTTACTCTGATGTGGGTTGGAGTTGTGAGGGGGAATGGGAGCAGTTCCAAGGATAATTGTGGCATGAGATGTTCGAAAAGCATCAATTGATGCTAAATTTGCAGCAATTGTATTTTTGCCCTACCGTACTATAGCTTGCTGTAGATTTAATTAAACGGAAACTGGCAATGCAGCACTCGTTGCCAGTTTTCATAAAGTTAAAATAAAACCAATTTGTGCTATTTAGCACTGCATGATGGATATTTTAGTCAGAAAAATCAGGAAGTGAATTAGTATTTTGCACATTTAATGTGTTTCTGAAGTTTTAGGTTTTGCCACACAACTAGTTTGATACAACTTGCGCTGACTCTGGATTATATTGGATTATATTATTTGTGTGTGTTACCACTTAAGCTAGCAGAGTGGATTTTTCCCTAAAGAGAGCTACTGTTGCTAGAAACAGCTGACAAGAACAGTGTTTTTGGTTCAGACATGTAAAGCAATGGCTGTACAGTATACTAACATATTTAATAACCCAATAAGTGTTTATCACTATGAGTGACTCATCGTGCATTACACAAAATAATTGAGTCCATTCTTAATACAAAAATATTCATTAGTGCCCTTTAAACATTAGATAAGCAATAATTTTTACTGGCTGCGTTCAGATGTGAATGTGACATGCTCCTTTAACTAGCTGCTCTGTTTCGTTGGTTTTGCATGTTGTCAGCGGTTTACGTTGGGGTTACATGTCACTAATGCAGAGCTTGTTTAAATGCTTTACCAGAATAAATATGGTCAGTGTTTAGAGCATGTACCATGTCAGCAGGCGTTCTTACCGATATATCCAGGACACTTTGTCTGTATTCATAATGCAGTGTTCTCCAGCAGCAGGTAATCAAAGTGAGTGGCTGGATTTGCACCACGCAAAATATCCATGTGACCTCGTAAACCACAGCATCAACAAATAGGAGCATTAAAAAACAGCATAAAGGTCACGTTTTATTTTAGAATCGACACACATGGTTTTTCTTTGAGGCAGATGTGTTATTTGTCCCATCCTCCTCCTCCTCTTCCTCAGTTTCCCACCCCTGCTCTTGTCACTCACTTTGATGAGCTGTCTTGCTGTAACTCAAGGCTATAAATCTAGAAGAAACAACAGAAATGTTCAGTGTTTTCCAATAGGTTTTGTCCACTGTTTTTTTTCCCCCCTGCTTTCTCCTGTTGTTGATGTGACCTTTCTGTGCTTGACAGCTGAATAACAATAAGTGTTACACATATGCCCCAGGTGTAGAATCTATAGACACAGACTTAAAATATAATGCACAGGCTAATAGTTCTTGTTGTTTTAATGTGTGGATGAGTGCATGGCGTAGCGCTGAACTGAAGCACCTCAGTAAGAGTACTGTACACTAGTGATAGAGATATTTTGATAGAGATATTTTAAGGTAAGTGGGAATGAAAAAATTTCAAGGCCTGCTCTGCTAAACTGGCAAGAGAGGGAGTGAAAAAGAGCTCCTCCAACATAACATTTAATGTGAGTAATTTGGTGAAACAAACCAAGAATTAACATAACACGCACAATATGCTCCAGATGTTGGCCATTCTGTTCACAAGGTACTCCACGGTAAAGATCATGGGTGATCCTGTCTAGCCTGTCCTGTGTCACTCACACCTTTCAGCTTGCTGTTAATGATGGTCTGCTGGTGCAGAGACTCGCACCTGCAATATTATTAAGTACTCGTATCAATTCTGGTATAAGCCAGTACTTGTCGGGAAGAAAGTGGTATCGGGACATCCCTGCTGTAGAGTGGCGTGCAAAATAAAGAAGGTTACACTATACATATCCTCAGGACCTTTAATTATTTGAAATGGATTGCCTCACATATTAGATCAGAAGTACAGAGGTTGAATGTCACCTAGAGAAATTGGTGAAAGTGAGCCTGCAGGCAATGGGCACCAGCTAATGAAATTTTGATGCAGCTTTATTTAGAACTATATTTTACAGGATTACGTTCCAGGCTCTGTTTCAACTTCAAAGGCCAGCTTTCACCACTGCTGGGGGTGGCTGGGCATGGTTGCATCACACCCCAGAATAGGGCGTTCTTCACAAGTTTTTGCTTGGGTTCCCCTACACCACCATCTTCCATCATTCAAAGGGCTTTAAGAGATCAGCTATAATCCCACTTACTTTATTTTCCATCTTTCCATCTTTTTTTTTCCACTTCAGTTTTTTTTATGATGAAGTGAGATATGCAGCAGTTTTGTATGTGGCTCTTTCGATTAGATTAGATTAGATCAGTGCTTTCATCACTTGTGGACAGATGAGCGATAGAATGACGGGGGAACGCTTAAATGATTCTGGAGTGATGACAGCTTTACCCCAGAATAAACACTTGATAGGCTGTGCATGTTTGATGAGGCTCATAATTGCTGCCCATATACATTCATACCCCAGAGCTGATATGAATGCATTTCAGCTATCTGAATGATTATAGCTGGGCTGCATGATTAATAGTATTAAGATCACAATCTCAGCTGAGGCCTCTATGAGATAACATTGGTGCTGCATTTCTTACTTGCATTTAACTAGTCTCCCACTTTGCCTTAAGCAACAAATGACAAGTTTGTGACAAAATGCGCAGGAAGAGGGTGGCAGGCATCGATGTATATAAATCTAAAGTGTGTGAGAGACCAGAGTGAAATGCAGTAAAAGAAAAATTTTGTCAGGAGCAACAAAAATGTGTCAGGATTCATGGCATGTCAGCGATGTTGAGGAAAACAAATATCACCCTCAGTTTTGATGAAAACACTGAGCTTGTATTAAAAATTGTGCAGTCTGCTGTATGGAACCAAACTAAAGGCAGTGATGACAGTGAAAAGCTCCCATGTTACTTTGCAAGCAAATGCAACACCATGAAATGTTACACTGCAACCATCTGAAAAGGCTTTATTATACTTTTGCTCTGCACTGAAGATATAGTTCCTGGAGCTTTAATTACACGTACATAAATATGTATTGTGAAATAGCAATATGTTTATTGGCCTGCAGTCTGCTCTCTGTCAGATGTGGCTCCGTGCTGCATTCAGGGACAGTACAAAGTGTAGGTCACCTGGGTTAAGCCTTCACGAATGGGGGAAAAAAACAGGTCTGAACTGAACTGTAGACTTACATCATTTTAACTTGGAACTACAGTGATTGGGTGGCTTCAAAGTCAATACACAAACACAGGTGAAATGCACTGATACTGTGAATGTTACGCAGATATAGAGCACCAAAGATCCTGTTGCCACGTCTGTGTTCTTGCATATGAGCTTTTATCAATTATTTTGTTTGCTTGAAAACAACATTGTGCATTTCAACAAAATTTTTTTTATCATTAATTCAGTTCAATTTGTTAATTTATTTTGCTTATTCACCAATTAAGATTCATCTATAAAATATCTGAAGCAGATCATAAATATCAAGTGTGCAGTGCATGAGCTCACACTGTAGCATGCTGCATTTAAGTACCTTGCCCTTTGGCCTTTTCCTTCCACATTATGACCCGTGTCCCTCTCACTCTGCATCTTTTGCTAGCTCACTCTCTCAGTTCCTTTTATCTCCTCTTTCTTCTCGTCTTTCTCCTACTGGATGAGATGGTTTGTGCCCCAGGAAATGGCTGACCTGAGGTGAAAACCAAAGAAGACTCAAATTAACGTGTTATTGCATTAGTCACATTGAAACACCAGCAGCGGCTGCAGTTCTCAATGTCATCCAGAGGGTAACCACTGCTCAACCAGGGGGGTAAACAACTAGAACATCAACAGCATCAACAGACCATACATGAGCAGAACTGAAAGCAAAGTTGGTGTGTTTATTTAACATGTTCTATGTATTTTAGACTATAACAGTTATTTGTAAAGCCTGTATCATCTATCTTTCTATTTACCTCTGGGGTTATACTCTTATGTCATATGATAGTGGTGAGGAAGCAGCAGAAAGAGCACCTCTGGGTAGTTGGATGTGTTTGTTAAGCATAGAAATTCACTGTCTGGAGAAAAATTTAAAAAATCATTTTCGTATGTAATTGTGGTTTTTCCTCTTCCCTGTTTGAACTTTCATCATCATGGCTTAAGTTATCCCATATCTTATATAAGACCAGATAATAGATAAATAAATAAATAGTCAGTCCAGACAACATCGCTTCAAACAGCCAGCAGTTTGGAGTCAGATATGCACGCACAGCTATCTCCCTCTGCCATTGCATCTAACTCACTTTGCTGCCTGCTGTGACATTTTTGTGATCATGGAAAAGTGCAGTGGCTGAATTTATTGTCCTAAGGCTTTTTTTGATGAATGTGCTCTGAGCTCATCCTTATCTGGCGGAAAGCATTAAAACATGAATCACAGCATTTGTTTTCCTTCACACTGACCAAGCGACAAGGACATCTAAGGACAGCAACACGGGTTAGGCTGATCACAGTCAAAGTGATTCAAATGAAGGATATTGTGTTTGCTCATTATTAACAAATGGGACAGTGTCAAATACAATGCTATTAATAATATCAACATGAGCATTATAGAGACGCTTCCTGGTGCAAAAAATTACAAAATATAGTTTGACAGAAGGCAGAAGAGTTGCACGGAAATCAGAGCACTGAGTCATCTTCATGGTGAGCAGGGATATTAGAACAGAGGAAAGAAGGTGTCAGTTCTCCTCATTTTACACAGGGTTCACAGGAAGGCTGTGGTAGTAGCGTCAGGGACACGCCACTGCTCATCAGCTTCCTACACAGAGCCAACTGCTTGCTCTATTCGCTCTATTGTGTAGTCTGGTTTTTCTTTTCCTCCTTCAGTCCTAAAGTAGTGCAACTAAAGAGGCCTTGAAGGCTGCAGAGATTGAATGACATGCTCTAGTTTGGTTAAATTTGTTGCTGTTATGTGGAGAAGAGACGTAAAAAGAGAGCTTCTGGTTTCAGGCTGGACACATGTTTGTTGAGAAAAGGTACTTATCTGTACATTTGTTTGTCAGTACGTGTTTCAAATCACTCTTAGTTTTCTACCTTGTAACCAAACGAAGTATGCTGTAGTACTTTGGGGGGAAAGTTAGAAAACTTGCCTGTTCACTGAATATAAAGTCGCAGCTAGCAGACACTTATCTCGAAGACTGGAAACAAGGGCAAACAGCTAGTCTCGGTCTAGCCATAGAGTCTTGAAATAACTGTCGAAAAATTCATGCCACAGTGGTAGATAAGAGTTATGTTAGTTAGTCACATTAAAAGTTAAAATTAAAGTTACCGGTTTTTGTTTTCAGGCACATGCACCGTCTGAACTAGAGCTGCGGACAGTTTACGAAACGAACTGGGGTGGTGATGAAATTTACTGTACGTCACAGATACAGTGGCGGACAAGCAGATGCAGAAAGTATGAACTGACCTTTACTTTGTACACCCTACAGACAGAGTGATTTTATATTTTCATCTAACTCTCACTAACTGGTTCATTTTTCAGAATCAGTAACCAAATGACCAGTTAACTAATGAGAGTTTAGCAGTTTATATGCCCAAAAAGGAAACGTTCTGTAGGAGGCTCAACACAGAGTAGCCTGATATTTTGTTGTTTTTTTTAATTTATATGATGCTTTTTGATTTATGCACAAAGTGCTCTTATTTTAAAGTTCCGCTGAAGCGTCTCTAAATGATTTCTGACAAATCTACACAGTGGTACAGAGGCATCTTATAATACACTGCCTTTCCCCTCCGCTGAATTCAAATCACATCTCTTCCCATTCTGGAGCTCTGTTGCCTAAAGTTTGGCCTGTGACTCATCATAAACGAGTTAAATAATGTGGTGGCACCTTGAACGCTGCATACAGGGGAAGAAATATAATATTAGAGCAAAGAAATAAGGTCGAGTTCAATAATTGAGTGCTCTGTGGACATTATGAGAAAGCATATGAGGTGAAGCTGCCATGCAGCAGAATCGTCAAGAAGACTGAAGGGTAGTACAGACCACATCAACATCTAAAACATACTGACAGCTCGACTCATTGTAGGCTTATTATTTTTTCATAGCTGATGTATTGATGTTGACAGTAGTTTTAACTTTAAATTTACTTTTAACTTGTGAGTTACGATTAAAGTCAGAAAATAATTATCAGTTATTGCTTTTTAGTTCATGGTTTTCTGTTCATGTAACACAAAGGCTAATTATCCATGTCTCAAATTAATAGATTATCATATCATCGCAGAAAAATTTGTCAGTTTTCAGTAAAATTATGATTTAAAAGATGAATTCATTTTTGTGTCTCATTAGGATCACCTCTAAATACAATATTATTTTGACTGAATTTGGTTTACAGCGATCAAAATTAAACACATTGTTATGCAAGACGATACATAGTGCACACTATGCTGTAATGTATTTTAACTGAGCACGAAAGACCTTTAATAAATCATGTTACAGGTGAAATGCCCCAATGTGTTTTACAGCTTCATTGCTGTAAAAAGGAAGATAAAGAAGCAGGTCAACTGTGTGTACTTGGTGGATTGCATAAGGTCGTTCTGTGCATACTCCTAAATGAATCTGCTAATAGGAGCCTCGTACTCTCTGCTACTGTGTCTGAGTGGTACTAAATACTGTATATTGTATGAAAGTCTTTAATACAGATTCCCAGTAGATACGTGTTTACATTTATCTGAGTAACTAACACTAACACCTACATTTAATTCTACTCTAATGTAATTCACTCTCCTGTTCGATGAGTTATGAGCTGTCTGCAGTCTGATTGCAGCTTGTGATGTGTTTACAGTCTTATGCTGCTGATTAAGTGCTGAGAAAGGTGTTCTGCACAGTGCCGCAGCTAAATTAAAAAGGGGGTGACACGGCGCATGTCATCACCACCTTTAGCACTTCACACAGAAGGATCGTCTGTTTGGTCATCTATAATAGGTGATGATAAATCATAAATTATCATAAATAGTAAAAAATGTCATGACATTTTGGATAGTGATCTAACAAGGTAATAGTTTATAAAACTGGTCCAGTCATAGCTTAGGAAACATTGCTGTAATGAAGGCCTTAAACGATGTGCTTCTCTGCTCTAAGATTAGTTGCAAATGCCAGCATGTCTGACTAACCAGTTTACTACCTATTGCCTAACAGGCCAACTTAATTTAAAAAAAATGTAAAAAGTCAGTCCCAGTCTCTACGGATGTGAGAAATGCAGTAATAAAGTACAGTAGCAGCAGTAAAGTCAGGAATTAAGTAGTCTAAAGAGCAGCCTAGCCTAACAAATCATCCTGCCTGGCAGCTTGCAGAAGCACATAGTCAGTTGTCTGCATAAATGGAGCATCACTTAATAATGTTTGACATCTGACAAGGTAACAGCAAGTGAGATTCCGAGTGAAATATTGAAATGAATGTTACATTACAGAGACCATGATAGTGCTTTGGTTTCCTTTGTACTGCAGACCCACTGACCGCCAAATGAAATGAGCTTTGTTGAGCTTTGAATGAAGCTGGTCGAAACGTTAATGATGCCAGGAAAATCCAGAGTCAGACCAGGATGTCAGCTGATCTCTTCAGCTGCCCAAAACAGAAGCTAGTCTTGTGGAACAGAGAATGACTCATAGTGTTCAGTTGTCACTCTTTCTTCAATCACTTTGTTTTCCACTGCAGCGCTTGCTGTCATCAAAAGTTTTCAGCAGCTGTCTTTATCATTTTGTTTACTGTTTGCTTGGATCTTTTGTTTGATTGCTGTTTACAGGAGAAAGCCTGCTGACACTTCAAAAGGATCCACAGGATCAGAATTCCATCACATCGACATAAATATAGCCCATTTTCTGCTTGCTTGTCTGTTTGTCACTCATAATAGACTCCAAAATTGGACAACCCCGACAGCTGAAAACTTCAACAGAATTTCATGGAGAGAGTTTTAGGCTGGGTCTCAATACTGTCTGACCTCCAGTTGGTATCATAAATGGTATCCTCAAAAATAGGACACCATGTGTCTCCACAGGTGCGACCGTTCACTTCAGTTTAACCTTCTATTTGCTTTGCTCAGCTGAAAGTATGATCCCATGTACTTCCTCTGGCGTGGTCATGCATTTTCATCAAACACTTGGAAAACAAATGTTTTCCAAGGCCACACACACACACACACACACAATGTCATCAGTGTGGAAGCTCTTTATTGTGAGGGAGGAGGACACAAAGCTTGAAATTTGTAAAAGCTATAAGGCCAAAATAAGCCTTGTTGTTTCTGTTTGCGCCTATTTACATCTGGAAAAGTAAAATTTATGTTTGTTTGGAAGTCCAGTAACATATAGCACTTTTGCATTGTATTTACATTTTGTTTTTGAAGAAAGTTTTATTAATTTAAAAATAAAGAAAATAAAAACCATTTTATTACTTTTTTCTAGGAAATAACAATTAACAAACACACTTATGTTTAAATTGTTACTGATGCCTACTCGGGAAAGACTGAGTAATTTGGCTAGTGAACAATAAACTATGTGGATACATGATCGCTGAATACCCATATGTAGTTACATTGTCTCATTTAAAAACCATACCATGCTTCTGAAATCACGCATACTGTTTTGTGAAGGCTTTCCACAAACGTTGGAGCCTGAACCTGAGGAATTTGCTCAAATTCTGCCTCAAGAGTATTAGTGAAGCCAGCCAACAGTGCGCCATAAGGTCTGGCTTGTGTTGGTGTTTTATTTGATCTCAGAAGTGTTTGTTTGATGAGGTTGAGGTCAGTAAGTCTTGTTCCATATTGCAGATTTGTTCAGAAATTCAAATAAGCCTGGTGTTGTGCCCGTGGAGAGGTTGAAGCAGCTGTGAAGCAGTTGTGCAACATGTTGTTAGTCAGCTAAAAGAAATACCAACTCTACAACCAAGGTATTTTTTGTACAAAGTGATAAATGATGCTCACAGCAGAAAATGAATCTGCAGTTCGTGTTGTGCCAAGTACTGTACATTATTGCCATGCTCTGCTCACACTGTCCTGTTACAGTATCTAACATGCTAAATACAGTTATTTAATCACAGTGGCTTACAGGTGAGCATACATACACCAGGAGTATCTTTGAATTCAGTGTCTGGCCCAAGGACATTCCACACATGGGTCGGAGGTGACAGAAATTGGACTGCCCATCCTGCAGTTAGTGGATCTCCTTAAATCCTTAAATTCTTTCATGTTAAGTAGTAATCTGACCTGAAATCAAAAATCTGATTAGATCCCACTCTGCTGTAGACCAAGTGTATCACTGTGGACTGGCAACTGGTCATATAAAAGGTACAGTGTTTTTAAAGGTAAATCACCTATCACAATTGCATACACAGCAACAAAAAGCTATTCTGTTTCTGTGTCATTAACATTTGAACGTTTGATTTTTCCTTTTATAAGCACCCTCTAACCACACACACACACACACACACACACACACACACACACAGTGTCACAGCATGTCATTGACAGTCACCATAACAAGGCCT
>OMLM01006252.1:0-36605 GCA_900302695.1 Helostoma temminkii | reverse complement strand
CCACACACACACACACACACACACACACACACACACACACACTTGCACATACACATACTGGTTGTCATACGCTTTCTAGTGTTACGCCCGCGGCTGTGATAAACATTGTGAGTCAGAGCGGTTGAGCCTGTTTGACAGCCTGATGAAAGAGCAGAGCTGCGTTTGGTGCCGCTGCTGTGCTGATCTGTTGCATCCAGTGAGGGGTGGGGGTGTGGGGATACGAAGAGAGACAGGCCATTCGCAGGGTGGGAGCAAGGGTAAGTGTGGGAGGCTGCGACTGTGCTGTCACAGTCAGTAAGAGGGCCCTGGGGAGCCCGGAGCTACAGGAGGGAGACAGTCAGCTCCATGACTGTATTAAAAACACACTTCAGTCAACAAAGAACCTGAAGAACTCACTCAGCGCTCAGAAGAGATTTTTGTTAATAAAAAGGTCTCTCTAGATTTTAATCCACCTTTTTTATTAGTCAGTAAACATTACTCTTCTTACTGCAGTACATTATGTATTCATCAGCTTTAGGTGAGTACTAGAAGAAAGATAATTAAATATCAAACCTTTGCCTTGTCGACTACTGACTAAAATGTATCTCTAGTGTAGTAAAACAGCACAAGTTGTTCTAACATGGCTGTTTGTGGTTTTACGTCAGCAAATTGCTGACATGTTGTGTTACCACTATTAAAAAGTTCTTACACATATTCAAGATGACAACATTGCTAATATTATGTATCCATGTAGTGTTTTATACAATATCCTGCATTTCATCAAGTGAATAACTGAATGAAATATCACATTTAGGTACTGTTACCAAGCAATGCAGATCTATAGCTATCTAGTACTATACTGTATCTGTGTCCATAACCAGGTGCAGTCCAGTTCAGAAATAATAAGGAACTATTTTAGAGGCTGAATGACATAAACTACTGGATTGGTCACAACCAGCTTCTGTCACATAGTCAGCAGTGTGTTCTCCAGATACAGAAGATACAGAAGACATGCTAATACAATTCTAATACATGCTAATACAGTTTGTAAATGAGTCTTTTAATGGCTATTAAAGCACGGCCACATGCTTGGATGAACACTGTATTTGGTAGGTGGTTACAGCAAACAATGTGGTTTTACTAGTTTAGTCAAAGTGCATAATTTCAATTACCTTCTGCAGCTGTAAAGTAGATATAGTTGTAGTGGATTTTTGCTTACTGACCTGATGATGGTGCACTGATGCACCCCTGCACACTTACTGAATGTATATGGCACATACATGCCCACACACACACATATAACATAATTCTTCATAGCCAGTAGCACTGCTCCTACTGTATAGTGACACCTTAGCAAGTAGTTATATTTAGTTTGTTCAAAGTCTTGTTGCTAGGAGATGTGCAAATTATAGGTAGCCTATATTGGCTCTAAAACTGGAAATAAATTCTTTCACATTAAAAGTGAACAAAAGAGGATGGTTAGTCTGTAATGAGCTGATGAACTCCCACACACATGCGCCTCAGTCACACACACCCACAGCCTGAGCATTTGCTGCAGAGTTTCTATGTTTTTCTAGATGGTGCATCAGCACACAGACAATGAGCCAACATGTAGCAGAAAAACAATGAAGCCACTGAGAAAAAGCGCAGTTGTGATCAAAATCACATGTAATTACTTTTTGTTATGAAGAAAAATCCATTTTCTTACGACTGTGTAAATTGTTAATAACTGCATTCCAGACAATGTATCTATTATGTAACAAATAATCCAAGAATGTAGAGATAAAGGTTTGTGATTCATTGTAGTTCTTTATCTGCATCTTCACAGGACTCAAAAGGTCACAACACAGCACTGGTTTTTAAAGCATCTGCTGTTTCCACCGTACCTGTGCTCTGGTTAGTGCTGTAGTCTGTGGTCTACATATGAAATATTATATGAGAAAAAGGTATCCTGAAGCTCAACTTATTAAGAAAAAGTCTTATGTTTATTTTATAATTAATATTAATCTAAATATTTATTTTACATTTATTGATTTGCCATGAGCTGGTATGACCTCTAACGCTATCGTTCATGCAGCTCTGCACTGTCGGAACTTTGAAAACAGCAATGTAACAACAAAACTTCAGCTGCATTATCTAGATATATATAGATATGTAATCCTAGGATGCACACTTCAATAACACATTTTAAGAGGCTTTACCAAGTAAATTAAACTTTAGATGGAGAGAAGAGGAGAAGTTTAAAGGATCTGTACTAATAAAACAGAAGTAGGTGAGAGTCTACGGGAAGGACGAGGATTTGGATGGAAAAATATCAGTAACATTAAACTCTGCTCCAACAAGTGCGAGCAACAGGTACATCACATGGCGAGACTTTTAACGCATTGACCTTCTGTGTTGTGACAGGTTCATTAGTACCGTCAGTGAAAGTAGAGGAGTTTATATGTTTATATATAGTATTTACAACATGTTATGTAACACACACACACACACACACACACACACCGTTCTGCCTGGACGCTCCTGCTGGAGTCTGCAGCAGCAGGCATCGCCACAGCAACCAGAAGAGAGAGATGACATCTCCCTGCTTTATGAGTATGAAAGCCACAGATCAAACTGTGTCTCGGAGATTAAACAAGCCTCTCCGCCCCTCGTCGTATCGCTGTCACTCGTGAAGTGCAAGTGCAGGTGAGGATGATTCCGAAGGCCGACGCTGGCAGATTTGGCAGTGTTTACAAGATTATAGCGTACGTCACACTGGCTGTCGATTCAGCTCATTACGATTCACTCACAAAATACTGTGCAGTGAGAGGGGGAAGCGGACAAATCAGATCAAACAAATATAGATGTGTGCTTCACACATTTGTGTGTGTGTGTGTGTGTGTGTAGGAAATGCTCATCAAACAAAGAGGCTGTTACTCTGCTACAAACCTGATTACATCAGCAGTATGCCACTATTTAGTGTTGTGTCGCTGGTGAAAGAAAATCAATGGCAAAAAGTTGAGGGCGTTTTATACAAACTGTGTGTGTAACTGTATTATAAATGGATAATATACATTGATTGTGAGCAGTTAATTGCATTTAATAGATGTGTAAAACACACAGTAGAAAAAAAAACATACAGACAATTACTCTCCAAATAACCAAAATGAGATATGTCCCAGTAATAACAACATTCAAATAAAAAAAATGAATGAATGGTAACTAAAAGATGAAACAAAGTGTTGGTGTCTCGGTGCAATTTACACAGAAGGAAAAATAAGGATAAAACTGTTGTGCACAAGAATGAGAATAAATACAGAGAGTAAAGAACAAGAAAAGACTGAGGATGAATTGAATCTGTACACTCCTACAGAACATTTGGAAAGAAAAAGAATATCTGACTGTGCAAAAATAGAGGGTTAAGGTTAGAACCATTAATCAATACAAATGTATTAAAATGAATGCATTGTTAAAATGTATTATTCGTGGTATAAAACTTTATTTTGCCAAGGGAGCCTTGCCCAAGACAACAGCATAAAAAGTAGCAGAGTGTCTAGTGATCTTAAATTCTACCAAAGATTTCTGATTCATAAATTTAAATTCCTCTTGCAGACTATTGCAAGTGGCCTGAGCAGATAAAAGCAGAACTCCATTGGCAGTTTCTTTTCCTCCAGGATGAACATTAACAACAGCCCAGATAACCAGGTCATCAAGGTCTAACAGCTCATCCCGGCCAACGGCCGCTAGCCAGGCAGGGTCATTGATGAACGCTCTGATGGAGCCAGAGGATGTGCTTTAAAAGGTTGAGGTGTGCTGCAGTAAGTCTAAAAATAACACACCAGCCTGACTGATGTCCCCCTAAGCAATCTGCCCCTTGTATAATTATCCCCATAACAACCACTCACTTGATATCTGTTGTCTTTTCCTTCAACCAGTGTTTAAAGATTCCATCTGCTCTGCTGAAAAGCGAGCCAGGAACATGTGTGGATATTCTCCCACTCACTCGATGTGGACATAAAACACTGCCACATTTATCAGCTTGGACAAGATCTGTGCATTTCAAGCTTTACCACGGTTGTGAAGCAACATATACAGTCTACTGGGCAGTAAACTGATGAAGAGCATATGAATTTGCAGATCTAACTCCTCCCACTGCAGCATCTCTCTAAAAACGTCTGAGTAATCGATGTCCATCTGTGTCTCACTTTGAAATCTAGCACTGTGTGTGTAGTTATTTCACTGTTAGCAGGGACATATTTAAGAAGCTTCACCCAGAACAAGCAGACCAGCTCAGCTGCTATAATGTCAATCAGCGTGAGAAGCCCGTGGCAGAAAGATTGGGGGGTTGTGTTGCAGCAACAGTTTGTAGCTCGATAGATTAATATGGGTTCGTCTCCACGCAGGACACCTAACCGAGCTAAGCTGCTCCCAGCTTGTACACACTCACTGCTGCTGTGTGAGCAGCGTAACCACAGGAACAACTGCATTGCTCATCCAAAACATTCAACATCACTTTCATACCCCACTGGTGGCTATGTGACTTCTGTTTACTCAAATAACAGTTCTCTTTGCTTTTGTTCACGCACCATTTGATGTCAGTTTCCCTCTTGCAGAACTGGAGTGTACTCTGCCGGCTCACTGTTTGCACGTGGTAGTGACCAAGGTTATCATTGTTTAGCATCTTTATCCTTCACTGCAAGCTGCACTCACACAGACTTTTAAAAGCAGGCAGAATATTGCAAAGATACAAGGGTCAAGATGCTTATAGACACTTACTGAGACGTTAACAATGCGACTTATGGTAACATATCAGCCCGTGATAAGTGGGAGTGCACTCTGTAGTGCTTTTAAGGGAATCACAATAGATTAGAAGAGACCTGCACAGGATCATAATGAATGAATACAAATACTGAATAACACAGACTAGACATTTGGTGATGCTCTCATCACAGCAATCTATTATTTTTTATCTTCATATAAACCAACACCGTGCTTACTTTATTGGTGACTTCCAAAGGGAAGTTATCGCAACAGGTTTGATAGAAAACATGAGCAAACACGAAACACATCACACACAAAGATAAGACACAGACAGTAACAAAAGGTACGGTGGTGGTGCAGCAGCTGCACTTAAAACAAAGTGTCCAAAGCAACAATCTTTCTTTGTTGGCATTGCTTTGGGACAATTAAGGAAACTTTCGAACCACCATTATGACACAGTGACTGAAGTGTGTGAAGGTTAAAAAAAAAAAAGAAACCTAATATTTTCCACACTGCCTCAAATTTTCATGACATCAATAAACACTTCTGAAGAGAGACTGACTGGTGAGTCATTGTGCAGACAACTATGTAATAACATGTTGGACCAACTAAATGTTACAAACCAAATTAATTCATTTCTAACAGGGTAGTGCTTGGAGCTAAATGACCATGACCAAGACCATGCTAACATGGTGACAACGTTAACATTACGATTATCTTCAGATATGGTTCCTTCTTCACATATACTGTATTAACTTAGCTCATTTTAAGCACACAGTGGTACAGCTGATTACTAAGGTCCATAGGCTTGAACTGTCTGCACAACAGCTGCTGAGATTTCTTAACTAAAGGGCTGGATCGACCGACATACTGACAATGCCATTCTAGCTAAACAGAGGTAGCAGACACTTTAAATGATTCCGAGGCTGAAATAAATTTGTATATGCTGACAATTTGGAACTGGACCAAAAATGTTAACACTAGAACCCACGTGTACATTTTTAGCTTTCTCAACAACAAGATCATTTTAACATTTGAACATATGTTTTTCCCCTATCTTCCTTCATCTGATAAAGAAGAATGACAGTTTAGCTTTAACATTAGCTTAGCCACCTGGACATCCTGGAACATTTTGTTTTTACTGAACTGTGACTGATCAGGAAAAAAATGACACTGCAGGTTTGGTATCTTTGCTCTAAAGCAAACACTGAACAACTGAATCGTTTGTGGGAGCGATAGGGTGGCGTCATTATACTTCAGTGGTTCCATACTGATATGGCTTGGAGTTCCTGCTGTATAGTTAATACTTCCATCTGACTCATTTTCTGAAATCCACCTTCAGAAAGGTGGAATATTGCAGTGATGAGATGACTATTATACTTGCATTATAACCTCTGCAATAATATGTGAAAAATCAGTCTGGGGATGGGGACTGAAATTCAGGTATTCAATTGAACATTATTTGCATGCGCTGATTAAATTGACTTGATGAAATGACTAACTGACAATTCTGCACTCCATTTTCTTCAAGATGACCTCCCTCCAGCTACATTATGTTGGGACTGCTAGCTGGCTCTCACTTTTTATAAATCTCCCAAACGTCTTACTGTGTGGTCTAATGTGGTCTTATTAAGTGTGGCTCGTGCAGAACATAGAAACAGCTCACTACTGTATTGTTTGCCCTTCAGAAAACAGAAAACAAAACAGCCATTGAACAGCTCCTGGAAGAATTCACAGCAGCCCCTACATGTGACACGTTTCAAAACGTAAAGGAACTTCACATCCTGTGGGTGTAAGTTCCTCCAGCTTAATATGATTTTCATTTCAACAGCATGTATATTGTCACTAAAACCTACAGAAAGCGATTAATAGAAATCACAGAGTGTGGCCCCCCATCTCCAGTGACAGAAAACTGATGTACTTGGGTGAATTCTGTGAATTTCTTTCCCGTTCACTCACTTGCACTTAACTCACACACTGCTAGATTCTAGCAGAAATGAGGAGTGGGCCCCAGAGGCCACAGAGACTCAACTGACACAGACTTAATTGGCATCACTTTACATTTATCAGACTCCCTCTACAACTTTCTTCACATATGCAGGTGTGTAATTTCAGTGATGTTCCCCTTTAAATATAAAACATGCTTGCTGTATTTTTATATTTGAAAAAATGTAACATTTATTTAAGAGATTATAAATTGCTTTGTTGGGGAAAGTTGGGGAAAATGTGTGTGTGTGTGTTTCAGTGCAGATTTGTGTGCTAATATTTCTGGGTTCTTGAAGTGTTTGTGAAATCAAGGGCCCTTGATGACCTGAGAATTTACCCTCTATTTTCTATCTTTACATAATAAAATTATTATTAGTTTAGGTTAAAGCATCTGTTATGGGACATGCTCACACTATATGATTACTGCATTTCTGTCTGAGTTCGCTGAGCTGGTCTCTTCTGTTGTTTTAAGCTACAACAGTATTTTAGATACAGGGGATTTAAATTTTCAGGTGAATGACAATTCTAATGCCAGTGCTAGAGAATTTCTTTTAACCATGGAGTCTTTTATTTTAACTCAGCATGTGTCCTGCCCAACTTATAATCAAGCTGAACCTTTTTTTACTCTTTGTCTATCCATTTGTCACTTAATATAGAAGATCTCTCTGACCAGCTTTGTGTAAAGTTTAGCTCTATATTTCACTGCGTTCCAAAACAAAAACCACCTGCTTCCTATTTTCAACCCAAGCTTATATGACTTCTGTGGTAAGATCATGAACCCTGTGGCTCCTTTAAAGATTTGTAAGTAGCCATGGTTAAATAAGGACACACGGGCCTTACGGTCACTATGCAGGATTCTGAACGACAATGGAAAAATGATAAACTTCAGATCTCTCATAAAAGGTTGAAATCCTGCCTAGTAAAACAATCAAAAAGCTGTTAAAGCAGCAAGAGCTAAATATTTTGCCTTCATTATAGACAAACACTCACACAGCCCCAAGGTGCTTTTCAATACTGTTAATTTCATATTCAATCCAACCAACAGAGTTTGCCCTTCCTCAACTACAGTCTCTTGTTAAGATCTCTTCGGTAAGAAAATTGAGCAGTGACATTACTCCTACTAGACTCGAGTTACCATTGCATGCCTTTAGGAGGTTACCTCACATACAAAATCTACCACATCTCTCACTGATACATTTAATGGTCCCTTCATATGCCCCTCTTAACTGTGGAGTTCCTCAAGACTTAATTCTAGGTCCAATAGTTTTTATCTTCTATCTGCTTCCAGAAGGCTTTTTTTTTTTTAAAGAAAAAAAAAAAAATCTCATTTATTGCTGAAGATTTAGCTGAAGATACTTAACTGTATTTCCTCTAAATCCGGATAATTCAGTTTCTTCAAATTCTATCACTGCATGTGTCTATGACCTAAAATGCTGGATGGCAAATATTTATCTCTATTTATCTCTATTTGAATGATAGCAAGAAGTCATTCTTTTTGGGGCACCTAGCATCACTAGATGGAAAGCAAATCAGTCCTCTGTCATCAAATATTTATAATCAGGTCAGGAATCTTGGGGTTATTTTTTATAAAAAATTTTGGTTTTGATAAGAAGATTAATTCAGTAATGAAATAATGTCTCTTTCAACTCTGACATTTAGCCAAAACTAAGTCTTTTCTCTCTTTGAAGTACTTGAAAACTATAACAACAGCTCTTATATCCTCCATATTAGACTATTGTAACTCACTCTACTTTGGTGTCTCTCAGTCTGCTGTGTCGCCTCTGCAGCTGGTGCAAATTGTAGTGGCCAGACTCATAACCGGATAGCATTATTCCTGTCTTGATAGCACTGGACTGGTTTATTCTCTAAAACTTTGGGGTGTTCTTAACTTTTTATTTCATTTTATTTTAATTTATCTATCTTGCCTACTTGCTCATTTTATTTGTGTTCATTATACTGTCTTCTGGTTATTTTTGAGACTTACTTCTTGATTTATTGTGTGAAATACCTAAAAAAACACTTTGGTAAGCTACAGCTGTTTTGAAATGTGCTTTAAGAATAAAGTTGATTTTATTTTATTTTATTTATTATTGCAATTAAGTTGGGAACTAAATGTAATTCACACATCCACAACTGGCATAATGAGCGTCCTCTATGACAGTATTGGTTTGTTTATTGTAAAAGAAACCACTGCCAGTACTCTTCTGCTTCTTGTGTTCCTCCAAGATACAGTCAATGCCTACTTGATCAAAAGGAAATTAATTTAATTTAAAACATCATGCTCATTTAGACAACAAAGCGCCTGGACACGTAATGCTTCAGGAGGTTTATGGTTTAGTTGCAATGCACATCATTTTCTCTGAACTCCAAGCCATCTACTTATGTGTGAAACTGGACGATTGCAGGGCCTTTGGAGTACTTAAAATATATGTAGCCTGGTGGCAATTCTGGAGCATTATGTGCTGGACTAAAAATAGCAATTTTGTTTTAAAAAAATTGGTTAAATACACTGGCAAGTCATGGCACCGCATGCAGTAGGAGGAGAACGCCTTCCTCTGTGGAGCTACAGTCTGAGCTCTAATGTTATAAACCTTTATTCTGTGGATTTGCAATATTGTTCAGGAGTGCTATTCCTTTTTGAATTCTTATTCCCTCTTTGCATGGTTTGCTAGTAAACATGATTACACGCCATTACAAACTATTATAATGAAGTGAAACTGTAGTTTTTCTAAAGGTTATACAAGGACGCCGCTCATGGATGCACTTGACTGCTGGAAGGGTAACAATTACATAACTCAGCATAAGCCACATTACAAGTTTTGCATTTGCTCTCAGGGGCTGCTTACATGATAAATGGATACAGCAGTCACTCCAGACATCTTTGACCTTCCCTACAATACATTCCAAAATATCTGCTGAATCTCACAAAACTGGTATTGTAAATTGCAAGTTGCAGAGGAAAAGTTACAACTCAGACGTTGCTCGTATAGGAGTCTTGTAATCACTGGCTGAATTGCGTTTTATTGAATGAATGGAGCGCAATATTTCTTAATGGCAGCTAAGTTTTGGGAGGAGGATGGGCTGGGTGGCGGGTGTAATGTCATACTCCCATATTTCCACAGAGCCTTAAAGCACAGTCAGCCATGAGCTGAAGCTACTGGTCTAAGGCTGAGCTGAGCTTGACAGAAGATCAGGGTTCAACAGGCCTGCATACTGAGAATATAAAAGCAAATATGTGTTAATCTAATGTAGACAGAAAATACTCCATTAGACGTCAGGCTTAGGGTATAGGCAGAAAAAAACAGCTGCAATAAATGTGATCTGATAATTCAATAGGCTGGATTGAAAATTACTAGACAGCCATTCTCACGGTCAGTGACCACATGGCAAGGTGGACGGTATTCTCACTGCCCAGAGATCATTATTACTTCTAAATTATTATCCTGACGATGTTCCCTGCTCTCTTGTCTTATTTAAGCTATGTAAAGAAAAATAGACTCCAGTAAAGGTCATTTTCAAGAAAAAAATCTGTTTATTTACACTGGCTGCTATGAAATCAAACAGATTGGGTGTAGGGTCACAAACAAAAATGTAATTACAAACCTGGGTTTATATTGACTCTGCCATAGTCCATAAAGTCAGTCATCCGTGTATTGTCAATAGGGTGACTCCAGAAAGTGTCTGCTGATAAAGCGATGGCTAACACATTTGATTTACTGCTTTGTAGTTTGTGGAGAGAGTCGTCATTGTTCACTAATGAAAATTAAATAAAATATCCACATTCTTGTTTACTTACAGAAAATGTTTTACAGGACTACGCTGACATTTCGGGAAAGCTAAGGACTCACTCTCTTACTGAATTAAATAGAAAAAGTACTGACACTATTCTCATATACACTGTTAAGGCATAACATTATGACCACTGACAGGTGAAGTTAATAACACTCTGATTATCTTGTCATTATGGCACCTGTTACTGAGTGGGATACATCAGGCAGCTACTGAGCATTTTGTCCTCAAAGTTGATGTGTTATAAGCAGAAAAAATGGGCAAGTGTAAGGATTTGAGCGAGTTTGAATTGGGTTTGAAAGGCCAAATTGTTATGGCTGGGTGTTCCCAGTCTGCAGTGGTCAGTATCCACCAAAAGTGGTCCAAAGAAGGAACAGTGGTGAACCAGCGATAGGGTCGGCCAAGGCTCACTGATGAAAGTAGAAAAGCCAATCTAACAGACAAGCTACTGTAGCTCAAATTGCTGAAGAAGTTAATCAGAAGTGGTTCTGATGGAAAGGTGTCAGAATACACAGTGCATCACAGTTGGTTTTGTATGGGGCTGCATAGCAACAGACCTGTCAGGGTGCCCATGGTGACCTCTATCCACTGTCAAAAGAGCCAACAATGGGCATGTGAGCATCAGAACTAGACCACAGAGCAATGGAAGAAGAAGGCCTGGTCTGATGAATCAACTGACTAAAATCAGTCAGTTGGATGGCCAGGTGTGTGTGTGTCGCGTACCTGGGGAACACATCGCACCAGGATGCACTATGGGAGGAAGGCAAGCTGGTAGAGGGAGTGAGGTTCTTTGGGCAATGTATTGCTAGGAAACCTTGGGTCCTGCCACCTGTGTGGATGTTACATTGACATGTACCACCTACCTATGCACTGTTGCAGACGCTGTACACCCTTTCATAGAAATGGTATTCCCTTATAGCTGTGGCCCCTTTCAGCAAGATAATTCACCCTGCCACAAAGCGAAAATGATTCAGAAAATGGTTTGAGGAGCACAACAACCGGTTTAAGGTGTTAACTTGGCCTCCAAATTGCCCAGACCTAAATCCAATAGTGCAACTGTAGGATGTGCTGAACAAACAAGTCCGATCCATGGAGACCCCACCTCACAACTTAGAGGATTTAAAGAATCTGATGATAGCATCTTGCTACCAGATACCACAGCACACCTTCAGGGCTCTAGTGGAGTCCATTCCTCAACAGGTTAGGCCTGTTTTGGCAGCAAAAGGAAGGTGGTCATTATGTTATGCCTGATCAGTGTATTCCCATAAGCTGGTTAGCTTAGCTTATATGATGGGTAAACATTTAGCTTACATGTAGCTCAACTCATAGTGATGTTCACTAATTACAATCTTTTGTCCTACACATTACATTCATGTACTACTTTTTTCTCTTTTCATTTTTGTTCTAGTGTTTTCCATTTATTTCTTAATGGCAGTAGAGACAGTTTGGGATCAGTGGAAGCAGAGATCATGAGTAGACAAAGATCTGGGTTTTAAATATAAATAAAGATATCACTTCTGATATCACTCTTTATTTTTTATTTAAATCAGACCATGTTCTTTCCTTAACCTTAACCATTTAGTGTGACTGTTTCAATATAACCATAAAACAGTTCAATAATGCTGTAATTATTACTGATAATGCTAAACATGTAAAGTAACAACTAACAGACAGGGATGTTATTAACACATACATGTATATTTATTGTTTTGCTGTTTTCGTCTTTAGTTTTTGTATGTATAGTTGGAAGTGGGTTCTGTTACCTTTCAACAGAGTCAGCAGAGTTAACTGGTTGCTGACTAGTTACATCTACTATAGTTGTTGAAACCTAAGAATTTCTTGCCAACAAATGAGCAACAATCAGAGGTTATGTAAAAATAACTCCTCTAGCATTATTTAAGCATTTATATAGGCACAAACATGAGCAGGAAATTGTATATTAGAGTTGATCAATAAGACTGAATATGTATATATATAAATATATATTAAAACAAAAACAATAAGAAAAAACAAAACCAACTATTAAATGATAAGAAAAAGTACTGGACTGCAGCGATCACCAAAAAAGGTGTATTTTGTGTCTAAAGTGAAAATGTTTGCCTCCTGTTTTCTCTTGTTTTGCCTCCAGACAACATAACATAATTCACATTTTAAAGCTATTCTATATATACATAATCATCTTGGTTATATGACTGTTTTTAAGCCTTAATTATGTTAATCAGGAATATTCGCCAACTCTGCTGGGGAAAACACACAGTGGGCTTCAAGCTCTATTGATATGCGATTACAACTCGTGCACATCACTTCTGGTTAAATTTGAATTACCTGGCAATTTCTTGGATGTGTCATTATAATTAATTAAGCACTATCTTGCATGTTGGTGTAGGAAAAGGCTGCAGATGGTTCTTGGGTGTACGGGGACTCGTTTGGCTTGATAAATATTACAATACTAAAACTGGGCTGACAAGCAGGCTTCACAGGGAGCTCAACAACACATAACCTGCTAGAGATGAATAAATCTAAATAATTATTTGACTGTATCTGTTCATGCGCGAAAGCCAGTCTATGTACAATACACAGTATGTGGCTTCAGAGACTAATGGCAGTCGAGAGCTTTGAACATTTAAGAACAGTATGCGCAGTACATGCAGTCTAGAAACAGAAGCACAACAACAAACAAAATGTCGTGCATAAGAGAAGCATGTTGACTGAAAATGGCTTCAATGAAGCACAAAGCCTCTATCACCATCAAATATTTGCTCACTGAGATGGTATGGCACTGGATACTACAGGTACATGTGGCTCTGTAAAGCATCAACCTCCTCCTCCTCCTCTGACATAATCTCCAAGAATGGAAAACCAAACAAAGTACAATAGCCTGCTGTGTCAATTCCACGCTCAAAACTGTAACAACAACATCTACACGTAGTGCAGGTGCTGTTTGAGGAGGACAGATTTAGAGTGGAGGAGGAGGAGGCGGTGGCAACTGTCCTGACTCATCTCCAGAAAAATCAGAGTCATTAGTAAACACCCCCCCAGAGTTTTTCACTGTAGTGAGGTCTAAACATGACTGCTGTCATATGCAGCGCTGCACGCTTATTCTCATTTCCCTGCCTCATTACTCTGCTCTGCCTCCCTGCCTCTTCTTTTAATGTGTTCCAACACTAATTATGCAAATGAATCCATTTTACCTTCAACATTAAAACTCAAATATGTGTAGATACCTTCAGGCTTCAGGCATGCTAGTGGAACTCCTGTATGAGTCCAGCACTTATAACCAACTGGAGACAAGAAAGAAGTGATGCTGCTGCTGTTTGTTTGCTAACATCTACACTGATCTTTGCTTAATGAGGCAAAACCTCTGCTGACATGATTAGCTGTCATGGGATTGAGACATTCCTTGTGTTTCTCATTCCTTATACAGTACCTATCTCAGAGATGTGTGAGAAATGCCGAGACTAAACAACCAAAGTAAAACAGGGTAGATACACGCCATTCAATTAGTAGACACCTGGAAGAAGATTTTACAATAAGCTAGCTGTGAAGTGCACCACAACCAACTTCAAGCAGATACATGTCAAATCTATTTTAAATTATATAGATAAAAAATAACTGTTAGAACTATGACAGGGGATGCACCTCTCGTTCCTTCTCGTCTTCTCTGTGTGTTTCATGCTTGCCATCATGTGGGAGGCTGAATCCTTTAAAATAAAGAAAGAAAAAAGGCTTCTGATGACGCAGATGCAGCAGCGACTACAAGAGGATTTCCCAGGCATGAACCAAAGGGGTGCTGCTAAAGGGAATGTCGTTTTCTTATATAAAAACACTGCTCACCCACACACAGACTGCTGCTGCACGATGTTCCTGCTGTTGCTTTTTTGCTTCTTGAGTAGATGATAGAACACACTATACTGAAAGGCAGGGTACTTTTATGTGTCCAATTATGTCCAAGACAATTATCCCTGGGATACTTCTGAAGTCCATAATTATCTCTTTATACTTTAACTGTCTAAGAGGGAAAACATACAGTACAAAAAGTTTATGCAGCAAACTTATCTTTTGCTGCTGGGGGGGAGAACGAGGAGGTGAGAGAGTTAGCTTGTCAAATAGGGGCTGAACCAATGCATCTGTGTGGAGTCAGGAAGGCAGAGGAAAACAACATAGCGATCAGTTACAGAAGCAGGAAGTGGGGAATGAACCATGACAGTACAAGACGCATTTAAATTTCAGAAAAGCATCAAGTGTCATTTGTTAATCATATTCGTTTCTAAGATGACATTATGGAATTTCCGGTGCAACTGAAAACTACAGGTAAGCATGTAATTCAACCAATCAAAATCAAATCAATATGTCATATAGTCAAGATGATGCAGGAAACAAAAAGGCAGATCAAAATTGTGAAACATAATTATAATTTAGGAAATTTAAATATGTCCCGACATCTTATTATGGCCAACTTTCCACTTAAGTACTGCCTAATTTCTTTTTCATAGAAACACAAAAATACGAGTAGATTCTATAGCAACTTTTGCTATTTGCTTTACTTGTACTTGTATTCAATCAGGAAAAAAAGTGGTATCGGGATCCCTAATAGATATATTTAATAATCCTGTAGTAGTCCTGTTAGTAATGCTCCAATAATCTGACACTTTTCTTTTACTTTACTTTGACATCTGCACCTACATATACAAACATACAGTATACAGTAACACATGACCATGTGTGACCATGTTTTCATGACAACATATGTCTTCAGCTGTGTTACCATCATTATCTATTGCAATAACATGCTATTGGAAGACAGTGCTGTTTGGTGATTATAGGCCCCTGTACGTTTATAAAAAATGTTCCTTTAAAAGTGGTTCGCAGCCCTGGTCCCCAAGGCACAGTGTCCTGCTTGCTTTCCAACTATCCCTTGTCTTACTGCTGATTACCTGGATCAGGTGTGTTCAGCCAGTCAGAAGCTGTAAGAACAGGCACAGTTGGAAATCAAGCAGGACAGTGTGCTTTGAGGACCTGGGTTGAGAACCACTGCCTTAAAAAAAAAACAGCTGTTTCCAGCTATAATAGTCATTTACAATATTCATTTACAATATTAACAATGTATATTGTATTTCAGATGAATTAGATGTTATACATTTTTATTTCATGTTTTGACTGGTTTTGTGTATACCCATACAAACTCCCTGATGAGGCCAATTCATTTCTTGCAGTGCAATAAAAACATTCAGGTTTAAGATCAAAAGAAGTTCACCATTATATCTACATATTTACTGTACATCAACTGTAATGTGTCAGATGTTTCTTATAGCTTTTTAGTTACTACTCTTGATTATAGCCTTAGGTCTTCCCTGTGCAGACTGCATTTGTTGTTAAAGGCATAAATAAAGGACGGAAAGCTGTCTGTAAAGACCAGAGCTGTCTATGGAAGAAGAGAGACATATCGAATCTGAGAAAATGGGAAAGGTCTTCACACACATTGGACATAGCCAATACAATTTACCGGAAGGTCCTGGAAAAGAAAGATAAACACAGAACAGGTTGGTCAACATCTACAGGGTAAGGGAGAAGTTATCACAATTCGTCCTTCATGTCCTGCCCTTGGAACAAAGTTTTATGGACTGATGACAATATAATTAATTTCTAGTTTAAGGGGAACAGCCAATGAAGAGGAAGAAGAAACAATCTCCTCATGGTAAAACCATACAAGCTCATCTGTGAAGTCAAGGAGGCTTCTGGAACAAAGAATTCAGAAGTTTGATCTCATTGATCTTTAAGGCTTAAATGCAGATGTCTTCAGCAAAGACCAAATATAAATGAATTGGACTTGTTATTTCAATATTTTTGAAGAAGATTCTACAAACACATATTCAGTAATTTCTCAGTAGCCCCCTATACATATGTTTACCTTTTATGCACATACTTTATCTACATTTTTCTACTGTTAGTGCTACTTTAAGCTACATTGAATAGTGTCACTGCTGCTGCCCAAGAGAGTGTCTTACAATTTTATTGGATACAATGACAATAAAGTGCCCTATGTTATTGTCAGTGCGAGGCAGTGACACCAAGGTAATGAGCTGTAAGTACTGCACTAGGGGGCAAATCACTACGGATTGAACAGCTACCTGCAAGGATATTATTTCCTCCCAAGAACAAATGGCAATCAATGTCTTAAACAAGTTGCTTCAGTTACCTGCAGGGATTTCATGGATTCAGCAAGTCTTCTCATTACCATCGTCCCTACTGACATAAACGCCATTGAGATTCTTTATTACTGATAGAAATACTACTTAAGAGTTTTATGCTTAAGTAGTAATGAGAATAAACAATGAACTTGAGAAGATTTGACAAGGCTACATGTCCAAGGTCCATAACAAGGCAATGGATTATTATCGCATGTATGTTAAATCCAAAGGTAAATCAAAACATGAGGTTTAGTAAGCGTTGTTGTCTCTGTTGTGATCTCTGTTGTTGTAATGCTTCGCTGCAGTTCTTGTAGTGACTGCACTGTTGAATTTTAACACATTTTAATTACAACCCTTCTTACCACCCAGGAGATGAACGCACTTAATATCATATGTGAGACTGTGAATCAGCGTACAAACAATGCTGGTAGGCATCACATGTGACTGAAGCTCAAGAGACTGTCAATATTATCAAAGAAAACTTCTTGTACTCATATGACCGCATAACTCCAGACTGTGTATGCCTGGGACTCCTAACCAGCCATTTTGACCTCATATGCAGCTGAATGCTGCACTGTAGAGTCCAAAGCTGACAAGATGTAACTCGCATCTGATTATTAAATCTGAAGGCATCAGTTGATCAGGAAATGATGCTTGGTGGTTTGCCTTTCTGCTGCTGTTCTAACATAGCTAATGGTGTCATTAGCATAACGCTAATGGTAATATTAATCAATGTTTCAAGACTGACAGGAGAAGCAGGTGCTAAGCTCCGAATGTCTGGAGATCTCAATTATGATTATTAAAATATCAATGACTTAATCTATAAGTGAGGGATTATGACCTGACAGACAGACAGACTTGTAATTTATGGTGATGAAACACAAACTACTCACAAACTACATGTTGATTTTGCATTGTTCCAGGACAATATGGATGTAATAATAACAGGACATTTTATGCTTTAATAGTTTCATGCTGTGACTCGCAGTCTATATGTGTTCATATAGATGTAATAAACAAAATGGGTAAGTACCTTTCCACTTTCTTCAACCTAATAGACACAAATATAAAAATACAAATAAACAGCTAGCTAGGGCCCTATTATCAGCATCATCTTTATCACCGCTGGATTGACAACTCAATCCAGTTGATGTGAGTTAACTAAACATGATTAATGGAGAAATAATGCAAAACCTCTAACTGCGTCAGGAGGGTCAAACTGCATTAGCCTATGCTAAGCAATTCAAGTTCCTAGCCTCTAAATTAACTCACTCTGAACTGCAAGACATTTTTAACCTGTCCACAATCAATCACCCTCTAAAACAGGTACCCAGATGCACTGGCTCCATCATTCTTGGCTCCAACCTCCCTCCTTCTCTTCCATCACACAATCAGCCTTTGAAACTCTCCATACCTGCCAGAGGCAACAATTCATTTCCATTTCTCATTCAGTCACTTATCAACTCTATCATCTCAACTCATTAAGTGTTGTGGGACTTCACAAGTCAAAGTTGATCCCTTCATCCCACTCTTTCTCTCTCATTTTTTTTCTTCTCCATCATCCTCCACCCTCAGCGCTGGCAAACAATCACTACTGTCTTTTATTCTACTTCCCATTTGCCACCTCCACTAAATCTGCAACAGACTTCATTTATCTAAAAAATGTGTAAAACACTGCTTGATGAGATCACTAGATTCAGCAAATCTTGTGTGATTTATAAGGAACAGTAAGCTGTAAGATTTAGCAACAATTTTGCCTTGGTGCCAAGTGTTTATTAGTTGCTGAAAAAATTTACACACTCCCACCACACCAGATTTTGCAAAGGCTAAGAAAGCTGAAGTGGCACTGAATTCTATTGTTTTTACAACAAAGTAATAAAAGCATTATTGTACAATTACTGACATTAACTATTTAATATAGATTGGGAATCTAATTAGAACCAAATGTGGTAAATGCTGCCAAGAGGCAGCTGGTGCAGTAAATGCCTTTGGGTTAATAAGAATTTCACACTTATCCACACAGGTTTGTTGAAGTTCATGTATTAGACAACACTTCCAGATTATACCTGGCAGCAAGTTTTCCTTTTGAAGAACCTAATCTCTTTTAAAATGTTAAAATCAAATCCCATATACACAGAAATCTATTATAGAACATTATGCATATGCATCCAGTGTTATGGTTCACAGTCAGAGCTAAGTTACTGTTTGTACAAACAGAACATTTCCTAGTTTTAAACAGAAGAAGTTTGGTGTTAACTAAAAACATGTACAGTATGTGTCAGGCTGTTCACTGTGTGCGAACAGTAAAGATGTAGAACTTGAGAGAAGAGTAACAACATGGACGTAATGCAATTTTTAGGATGTTCCACTCAGTTCAGACTAAGTAGGGTCAATTTTAAGCTATGTGAAGTTATTCAACAGTGAACAGCTGCCAAACTGAAGCTGAATCCTGTCAAAGTTCCACATGTTGCCCTAGGCTGGGTGATGAAAGAATGATGATAAATGAATAAATCCCAAGGTTAATCTTAACTTTTATTATATAAAAATGTGAAACTGACCCTCTTATCCTTGATGATAAAACTTCAACCAACCCCTTTTCAGATCACAGTCTTGGATACATGTAAAACAGCTTTATTGCAAGGTCTCATGACTCACAGGATCTTCACTGTGCACAAACAGAAGCTGAATAATTTTCTCAAGTACCACTAAACATCTGGCTATTTGTCCGCCATCTGTGCACGAACTAAACTGATGTCACAGAAAATTGGAGCTTGTTATGGCCATTGCTGAACACCTGTACAATGTAATATAACGTAATGCCATGCAATAAATGTGAAATTTGTAAAACTCATTATGTTCATTTTTGTTGAGACATGTTTCATTCCTGGGTATTTTTTGAAGCTTGTGAAGGTGTTGAATTGCACTTTCGAGCAAAGTTACAAACAAGGAAGAAAGACCTAAGAAAACATCATTCTAATTAGGAGAGATGTGTTGATGAATATAGAGCTTGATTAAATGTTGGTTAGTATTGCTGGTTGACAGTGCTGGTGCTATGGATGGGCCAGGCCAGTCCAAATATATTAGTGTGCCTCCTCAGTTGAAATCCCTCACTATAAAAAAAGATGTGAATAGCTTTAGCCATAAGCTATAAATCCAACTCAGTCATACATTTTGGCAGTGAATTACTTAATATTGTATAATGTAAAATAAAAAATAAAACAGTGTTCATATGTACTGAGCTCAAACAGGCTAAAGTCCTGTTAAGCCAATTAAAAACAACTACCATATCCACATTGATAAATGAGATCACGGCTCTGACCAACTTAAGAAGTATCCCTCACCTCACTTTGGTACTAAATTGAGGCCATTCAAGTAAGCATGGTATCATAATAGACAGCAGCTTGAATATTCCATTAAGAAGGATGCAGCTTACTGTTATTCATGCAGGAAATGTCACTCTTCTCAGTCAATATGTGATCCAGCTTTCACTACCACAGAATTCACTGACTGGAAACACGCAGTAAAAGCCAATAAAGTACTTAACAGACATGGCTCTTCTAAGGAACATTTGGCTTGTTTGAGTTTGTGGAAAGAAAAAGAACAGCTTATAGAGCAAAAGGAACAATCTCTACGCTTGTTATTTCAGATCAGTTCAAATATAAAAATTTATGTAATAAGTGAAGAAAACATCTCCATTCTCAAAATGTCTCAGTTCATGTACACTAATACACTTAATCAGAATCGATTGGCCATCTGTTCCTTATGGTTTGGTACCGACCCTACTGGTTGAACCAACACATCTCTGATTACTGCCACCCAGTTGCACTACCTAAGATGGTTTTTTATTGGTTCTGGTTGTTGTATGTGGTAAATGTAGATTCATTACATGTTCCTGTCTCATGTCTCATAAATGATTTGCCCAATGCATTTTCAAGGGAAAGGGTTATTACCACAGTTTATCTATCTGTGAATGATACTGCAACACAAAACCCATCAAAAAACTTCCTGACTGATGACATGCGTTCTAAATAAATGTTAAATTTAGCATGGCTTTATTTTGAATAAAGACAGGACATTACCTTTTGCTGCTTGAGCTTGAGGAGGTTTCAACAGGCCAGCTGAGCTCTGCCACTCCTGCCTCTCTGATCAGAACTTTATTGTCTAAATGTCAATAGAAGGTTAGCAAAGTCTTGTTAGGGATGAATATCAGATGCAATTAGAAAGGAGGCATGAGTAAGACCCCTGTGCCTCTTGGCCAAAGTATAATTACATAGAGCAGGTCTGCCTGTGTTTGATATAATTAAGAGGTAGAGGAGAGGCTGTGCCACTGATGAGCACTAAGATCAGAGCATCAGGCTCAACCTATTGATGAAGTACCAACATGCAAAACACTTGAGTATTCTATTTTCAAATTTGATGTAGAGTGTGATTTGTCTATATATTAAAGTGTGTATAGATGTTGTCTAATTAGGAGGTCAAAGTTTCATTGCATTACAGTATCTCTAATGGTTTGCTGTGCTGTTAATTACATAAAGTAGATCAAGATGCAAAATTATGAAACTGTGATTAAATGACAAAAATTAAGCAAAGCCATTATTTACAAGTTAGTCAAAACGTAAAAACAAAATACAAACAAATCAAAAACTCTAATGTAGGCGAAAGATGAAGGAGATGTAATGAGACCCATCAATATCAAGGAAATAAGTGGTGCATAAATAATCCTTCCTTTCATTGAATTATTCAGTTTTAATGCAAACTGTGTAAGTGCTGGCTCTGAAATAGCTCAGACTTCTAAAAACAGCCAATGAGGGCACCAAGTTACCAAAACCTGCTGAATGATTTATGGATTTCTGTAATAATAAACACAGGCTGAAACATGGGTCCACACAGTGGTTTTCCAGAAGACAGACAAAAAGGCAAAATGTAACATCATAGAAAACAACCTTTAAAGTCTATTGAAACAAACACAAGTTGCAACATTGATGTACAGGATAGTTCACTGCAACACCGAATTAATTTTATCACATTCTTAGATATGCATTTCCTTATGTGGACAGTTTTGTTTCAGTATCATTCCTATGAGGACATTTTAGCTGGTTCTAAAAAGTTCAAACAGCACTGGGGTTAGGGTTAGGATAATGGATAGGACTGGACATTCACTTGTGATGGGTAGAGACTAGGGAATACATTATGCCAGTGAGTGTCCTCGCAAGTATAGTGAGAAATTAGTGCATGTGTGTGTCACCTAGGACTTAGTAAAGAAAAAAGTGTCAAAACCAAAGTATATGCGCTGCTGGTCAAGAAAACAAGAAGCAGCCAAACACTGAAGGTTCCCACTGTGCTGTAGTCGCCTCAGAAAGATATAAATATATTTGTCTGTGCTGGGAGGTTGAGGCTGATGGGCTATGTGACTAATTTAATACTGTGCCATTGGTTCCAAAATGACTTGAATTGTCTACTACTGCCAGCACAGAAAGTGTTTAGTGTTAGGAGTCAGCCTTTATGGGAGTAACACAGACATAATGTTGTTTATATGAGTCAATATGCCACTATGACATAGAACTGCTCTGGCTCTTAATGTGGTAATTTCCATAACCAGCAAGAGGATGTAGGTTTGAGTGGGATTTTGGACATTTGTACACGGGGTGATGAAGGCCTGTTTATAAATGGAAGCTATTAGAGCTACGCTAGCAAAGTGGCTCTAAAATTAGTAATTAGTCTATCAGTTGTTGTGATCCAGACTGAAATATCTCTAGAAATAATAGGGTGATTGGCAATTAATATGCACTGACATTCATGGTCTCTAAAAGACGTCTTTGTAACCCCTCTGTGATCCTCTAATCCAGTGACACTAGATTCATCTATTATCCAGTAAAATAACAATGCCTGCCAGATGGCAAAACCAAAGTTTTTACACACAATCACAATCCCAAGATGGTGAATCCTGCAGCTCAACAGCTATTCAAGGATGAACATTTTACTTTATAAAACACTATTTAATTTTGGCTAGTATATTCATTTACGACCAAAATCAGCCTCAATTGCACTTGCGCATGCTAATATTAGCATTTGGCTCCTAGCATTGCTGTACAAACAAGCCAGACCTCATGAATGTTAGCATTGCTGTAGACACCTTGTTTTCTGGATGTTTTTAACAAATCACTGTTGTTAAAGAAACACCAGGGCCGACACATAAAAATGCTGCTATGAAATAAAATCACGATGGTCCACATAATACACAGAAATCACATAAAAACATGATAAAACTATAGAAGTATTCCTGATGTGATTTTAACATAAATGACTCCACTACAAATCAAATTTACCAACCAATTTAACACTGTAAATCACAAGAGTTCCAACAATATAGCCCCAAGATGCTACACAAGGTTAGTGAAACAGCTGGTCTAAAAAACATATTTACTCTCATGTTATTAAAGAAGTTTATTTTGGCATCAAAACTGCCCTTTGGTATAGACAAAATACACCAGCAAAAATAGCTGCTTTATAGCAATAATCTTGCTTATTACTTGAAAGTTTATATATATATATATTTGTAGATATTTCACAGCTTATTCAACATGAACCAGGATGTGAATTTGTGTGCTAAATAAGAGCTTTAGAGGAGCTTCAAATGTAACTAAGCAATGACATGATGTGGGAGGAACAAACCAAAAGAAGAAAATACAAAACAAAATACATCCAGTCACATTTAGACAGTTGGTCTGCTGGTCTCCCTTTCAGCATACCAATCAAATAACCTGCGAGTAGGAATAAACAGTGGGGGCAGTGACCCGCTTCCTACAAATCCCTTATGTCATTTGTACTTGCCTTTTTTCCAACCATCCACCACTCTGACCTGCAGTGTAGTGTAAGAGAACTCTGGCAATGCATATTAAGGTCTGCATGGATGGCCATGCATGGACTGATACAGGAGGAAGACACAACTCTCTCTGACAGCATGTCAGCTAAATCTACTGAGGGCTGACAGCAGAGCCCAGATCTCATTTGTCAATGTGGCCTTAAGGATTGCTTAAAATGTTCTGTGTCTTTCTGGGCCCTGTGGCTTCCCTCTGCAAATTATGTGGAAATTTGCGTTCAGTCAAAAGCAGACTTGATGCCAAGACCAGCTCATGTGATGGCACTGTGCCTGAAAGTCGGACATGCCTGGATTAGGAGTTTAAAACATGCAAGTATAAATGTAAAGAGTGGCTTGGTACTGTGACTGTTTTACAGTTGTTCAATTCAAATACAGTTAGGGATGAAAGGTTTGTACCAGTAATTGGTCTTTGATTACACCACCTGCCAGAATCATTGGCAAAAAAAGCAAAAATTGTTGCTTTGTTTATATCTAAAAATAATCTCAAGACAACTATGCAATACAGCATCAGTTCCCTTGGTGTGGCTCTGTACCTTACACAACAGCTATTTGGAAGTTAAATCATTGCAACTGGACTTCCTTCTTGTTAGGCTGAAACGTTTCACTACTCATCAAAGTCTTCAGTCTGACGGTAGTTGTTTTAGAGACCGCAAATTGATCCTCCAGGTTGGTTTCACTTCACCCTGGCCTGAGTAGGCTCGTTAGGTGAGACAATGGAATGGGGGTGGTGTGAACAGATGTAATAGTCACACACCTGTGGTCAACCTGATGGTTGTGTGAATTAGGCCTGATTTTTCTGGGGATGGAAGAACACAACAGCCTATTAGTACTGTAAACAGCTGCAACTTAACATTGTGCGGAATCGGACTGTGGACTGTGTTGTGTCTACACTGAGGAGGAGAATAAGGAGGCGTAAAAACTGTTAACTTTACTGAGTTAAAGTACTATCAGATGTACACTCATCACTTTGTGTTGATCAATGTGTAAACCTAGACTGGTAGTTTAAACATGGCTGTTAGGGAATCACTTGCCCTGGCAAGATGGTCCTGTCATATCTGTGTGGTTAAGCTGCTGACCCCAAGGTCAAAACCACAACTTTATCGATCTGCAAAGATAAGAGGATACAGTAGATGTTGCTCTTGGTTCTGAAGGTAAGTGGGCCCAAAGCAAACACCCAGGTGAAAGTAAGCAGTAGATTCTTTGCTTCTGGCAAAGAAAACAATCTTACTGCGTTTTCTTAGATACGCTCTTGCTGCAGGCATGTCAGCCATTCAGCGAAGGGGTGGTTCCAAGCTGAGACAAGATAAACAGACAGGCAGACTGATGGATCTAGCTGCAGATGTATGAGTTATTCTTTTTATCACTGGCGATGACTGATATCTAGGATTGTTATTCAACTGCACAGAGACACAGAGAGACTCAGGAAGAAAACATACAGTGTGATGAATGAGTGAGACAGGAATGAGATTAGGAGTAGTTCACTGAATAAATTAACAGATTAATGAAGTGAGAAAAAAGAACAGGCGGCTTGACGCTGCCAACGACAGCACATTCCTCTCCTAAATAAAAAGTGCTGCTTCTAAGAATAGGTGCACTTGCCTGTGGTTACAGGCTGCGATCGCCACAATCATTAGCACCTCTGTGGTGTGATTCTCAACATGGCACAAGTTGCAATGTGACTGCGGGAGATGATGGTATGTTGCAAACTTGTCCTCTTTTGTTCACATGATTCTGAGATCACCTCAAGTGGTATTTTAGTGCAGAAATTACTGCTGTTTCATTTGGTATCTGTAACTACATCACAGTTTCCAAGTAAATGTATCCACTCAGTACCTACAGAACAAGTAGAAGAAGAAGAGAAGAAGAAGAGGAAGAAGTAGAGGGCCTTTAGTTCAAAATTCAAGTGTGTAAAAAAAGGTAGCGAGAATATCATCTCATACATCCTAGAGCAAGCATATACTACTGATGACAATTCCTCAAACCTGTAAGTCATTTGTCTCTACACTCTCAGATGACCTAACATGAACATACGCTGTAAAAGCACACCTGTGTAGGAAGGAACCAGGCACCAATGGTGGATGCTGTCAATTACAATGGCAATAAAATGGCAGCTGGTGTAACATTTATTTTTAACATAAATAGTCAAAAATGCTGGACAACTGTCCAAACGAATGTTTGTCTAAGAAATCACCACTTCCATAACTTCACATGATGTTAGTCACATAATTGTTTACAATTACAACAACAGTTGCTATACAATGAACTCACACTGTGGTCTCTTATGGGAAAGTCCTGTCATTTGTTGACCCATCCATCCACCTCAATCTCCTCAAGCACGATTAGCTTTATTGATAGAGCACAGTGATTCATGTGCTCTGTGAACCAGCTTTATTGATAGAGGTAACAATATTTATGAATATGCTTAACTATCACTCTGGGTGATGCAGCAGTCAACACAGCAGCATAATAAAATGGTTTATGTGGACAGAGATAACACATCCAGACTCCTACAGAACCGCAGGGAGGAAGAGTTGGCAAGAACCCTGGATGTCAGACCAAAGTGACTGACTAGTAAACTGCCAGATTGATCAAGGAGAACGGTCACAAGCCATATATTATGCCACTTGTCATCACATGACCCAATTTCTATTCTTAGGTCACACAATGACAACCAAACAACCTCCATTTTAAAGGAGTAGTGGAGTGGAGAAACTTCAAAAACAAGTTATTGACTGAAATAAAGTCCAGAGATACCTGAAGCATGTTGGTTCTATATTTTACAGCAATAGCTGATTCGATTGTGTTAATACCAGTGAACATATATATACATTACATATATGATGTTTCTTCTGTTATGCTGCCGGCAGATGCGATGATTGTGATGCAGTGATTCATCTGCTCCCAGGCCAGTACTTGTCACGCATACATTGCTCATAGCAATAGCAGTTGGTGAGGCCAGAGTGCCACTTAGAAATGTGGGTCAGATTACTTTGTGAGTCATTCAATACAATACAAAACACAACACATAATACATGTTTATTTAACTCCTGTCACTATGTTGCTATTATTACAACCTTTACTCGTTGTGATGGAGTGAAAAAAATCACAATATAGCATTTTTCCTATACTGAGAGATAATACACCTCCGCCACATCCAAAATGTCATGGATTTTACCACTCCCGTGACTTGTCTCTTAACAAAAGCTACTTTAAGTTGTCTCAAAAGACTAATATGTTTACTGCTTAGCGAAGTCCCTAAAGGCAAGGTTGCTTATGCCATTTTCTTAAAGCAGCACATATTGTGCCAGTTAAGGTTGTCATTTCTCACTCTAAAACCCTCAGACTCTTCCAGCTCTAAAACTGATCAGTGTGCAATGTCCCAGACATGCACAGTTTATCTTTACATCCCATCTGAATAAATCCTGCATGTAGCTGAAGTTTAAGACCGCTCTCTTGCTATAAATGCCATGGTGCTTGTATAGGGCTATTGTGAAACTGTTAAAAGCAACACTGCTAATAACTGCAGCAGTGGAATCATTTCTGGGTGGTTTTGTGTAAAAGACAGAATGTAGCAGAATGACTCATGAGCTCCTAAGTGTAAACCTTTAAAGGTTTATACAGGTATTGTTAATATAAAGTAAACAATGCAAAAATTTAAATATGGTATCCCACTACCGGTTTGGTGACGTATGTTGATTCTTAATAACGCACTGCTCTTTCAGTGGCATTGGCACATTAAAAATACAGTCAATTGTGCCATGTGAATCTGGGGGCCATTTAAGACACAGTCTACCACTAGTCATGTCATTGTTATATGTCTATGGACAGTGGTATCTGCCAGTGAAAGCCAGATGACATACTGTTTGTGAGCTCTGTAAGTCAGTTAAACAGCAGCAACATCCCAGTTATAATCAGCACATAAAGCTAAACCAAGTGACATCACTATGGATTTTATTTCCGTAACTGAACTCAGTGAATGATCCGCTATTTAAAAGCCACTTAACATTTGCAATATCACTTGTGGCCAGATGGTAATCCTAGATAGAAGGTTAGGCAATCAAAGTTATTCATTCTCTGGCACCAGCGCTGGCATCTCTAGAGCCATGTCACAAGCAAGGTTAAAAAAACGACCAGATCTGAAACAGCAGACGCATGGGGACGGTTTAAAGATTCGTTTTGTAATTAGGCTGTTAAGATTTTTTTTCTTTTATTGTATTTCAGTGTGTTTAAAAATTATATTGCAAGAAGGTCTACTTAAAGTTGTTTCACTAGCTATTGATCAGTTTCCTAATACATACCTACTGTAACATGTTAACATTAAAATGATCTTCCTATTTTCACAGCCTGCAGTAGGGCTTTTCACATCTGTTTATTACTTGGCACGTTTACATTTATTCTCAGTCTAAAGCAATACATTATGGTTCAGCATGTCATGGTTGAGGTAACACCTTCAGCTCATTTTGAAACATGAAGATTTACGCTGTGAATTAGTGTAGAAGCCTTAGCACGGTGAGTCAGGGACTACTACATGGTTAAAATGAATCCCGTGAGTATCACTCCTGTCACATGGCCTGTCTCCATGCAGACACTCACCTTCCCTCACAGTACCACAGAGCTGTCTGACACTTCATCACTGTGTGCTTACGTCCAACACAATTTTATAAAAGAGGAAATCAAACACATAAATATGGAGACATACACAAAAACATTTGCACTATAGACTATATATTTCCCATGGAATTTGCCTCCTAGCAAAATGACTCATGGTGCCCCTTTCTGGCTCAATATAGAAAAGGCTGCAAAACAAACAAGTTAGGACCAGAACAGCACAAGGGAACATAATGATACATTGTCGGTGATGCTAACTCTTCTATTCATTTCCAATCAACCAGTGTGCAAAGTTGATATTCATGAGTGTCCTGTGCCATGAGATGCTCCATCTCATGAAATTCATGAAGAAGAAAATGTTTCAACTTCTCAGCACTTTTTTTCTGACACTGTCAAATCGATAGAGGCCAAGATGTGAACGATCTTGTAGACAACCCACTGCATAGAGCAAAAGTGATTATTTATAACATTATGTAAAAATGTACATAACTGCCGTTTGTGAGATTTATTTTGACAGCCATGTATGTTAATAAGATTTGTTTATCTGAACACAGAATGATTCATTTTAACATGTTCTTGTTAGCATCAACAACTTTTTTTTGCTTGAAATATAAAATGCAGACAGAAGTGCAGACAGCAAAAAATAAAATAAAAACTTTACTCAACATTTTCCACAATGGAAAAATGAATGAATGATGACTGAATGAATGAATGTATTAAAAGAAAGAAAAGGAAAAAAAGATCATAGATGATTTCAGGGAAGAGCGTCTTGGTAACTTCAAAGTAATGAGGAAACCAGGCCAGGCCTGTTTTTCACTTTCAAAGAGTTGAGTCAATGAAAATCAGGAGCAGTGATAGCATGCCACCCAACATTTGTGTGTTGATGCTTGAGAAGCCCTGTAATCCCAATGCTATTAGCTGAGACCGATAGGTGAAATAGGGTTTTTTAATTACACCTAACATGAAGAAAAGCAAAGCCCCGAGTATCAATAGAACACAGTGCTGCATATCTGCACATAAATGACCATAGATTGGATCATTCTGATGCCTCCTTTGTTCAGGAAACACATGCCAGACTGACGCTGTTTTACTTGAAACATGTCTAACATTTTAATGAAATCCGAACGTCTTGCATTGCAGAGTCTACAGTTTAATTTAATCTAATGGCTGATACAGTGTGTTGGGTCTTTAGGTTTCAGCAGTAAATTAAAATGTTATATTAAAAAAAAGTCAATTATAGCTAGGATGAAAAAGTTGAATATGTCAATGTAGTTTATTTATCTAGTCCATTTGTGGCAGATGTGCAGTGCCTAGCTAAATGAACTTTACTTTTTTTTTCACAGTTAAATCAAGTGTAGCTCACCTAGGATGCGGCTGTAACAGTTGAAAGAAATTTTAAAATCCAGACTACAGATAGAAAAAAAAGTACTTAATCATTTAGATTTACCAAAGCGTTTGCCAACTTTCTCCTGTTTTGTTTATATGGAAAAGCAGACTGATAAGCATTACATGAATGCTGTTGTTAGTAGCTTTTAGTGAGAGATGGATGGATGACTGGCAACCCATTAGCACACTGTCATTTTAGTGTCAAATGGACAATGTTGTGCACCTCCTGCTGCCTACCAGTTCTAAAGATGTCAACAGGACACTGTCACGGCACACCACAGTTATGTGCTGCATTGCTGGAAGCCATCTGAGAAGTCTTCAATCAAAAATGCATTAAACTGACATATATACATTTTACAGCTGTAGCAATACTGTGAGGAAAGTTAATATTTGATTCCTCACAGCGTCTCTGTGGTCAACAGCTTGTGTGTATAAAGGCCTTAAATTTCATGTGATTAACTATAACAGCTGACAGGTGCATGTTGCCATAGTGGGAATTCTTACACATTACACATGAATCAAGTTACTTTGGTTAAATCTTGCACAACCAGCACCATGCTGTAAAATAAACACATGAAGAGCATGGTGTGGTAGTGTGAAACCATGACTGTATTTGATAAATTAAATAGCCTGAGGTCTACTGCCTGTCTCTGCACACCATGCACTTTGCACCCTATAAATAGGTCTTACACTATCATTCTCCATTTGAAAAATTTGGAACATGTCTGTGATGCACAATTTAACAGCCCTGTAGCAATATAATGTTAGTGCCAGTTTAGTGTGTAGTCCCAGCATGGGCCAAATAAACACTCAAGCCCTCTAACCGGTTGCTTTAGAATAGAATAGAATCACTGCGTCTCCTGCTACAGCCAGTTTACTTACTTGCTGATCTAATGTGTACATACAGCAAGACCTAATTAGCAACAGTATAGACCTCCACCTAGTGCTGGCATGCTGTGGGGTGAGGAGAAGAAGAAAACTGTATTTTTGGCAGGCAGCAGTGAGTTTTCAGCACTGACCCTTCCTGTAACACACTACAGCTTGATTTCTGGACAATAATGCAGGGGAAGAGAACTGCGGGTGAAAAGGTCTGAGGGTGAAATAACTAGGGTGATAAGTTCATGATATTGATGGGAAAAACTATATTTTTGACACAGTAAACTGTAAATATGCCTTTTCACAGCGTTGTGGGCATTTTATATGAAATATTATTTACGGCATGTGGAAAATGTGGAACTATTCGGCTATTTCCATAATGTTCCCGCCCATATGGATTTAGTGCCATATCTAATAAACGGCGGTTTGTTTTTCCTCAGTCCTTTCAGTTTTGTAGATACGCAGACAGCATCTTATACTGAACAATCTAAATAGCTTTAGTCTTCATTATTGTTCTGGGTATCCAGGGACGCAGGAGTAAATACAGTTCACCATTCATTTTCTGAGCAGAGACAAGCAGTTGCTTTAGAAATCTGGTTCTTGATTTACAAAAAGGAAGGTACAAGAATGTGTACATAAAGCCACAAGTGGGGTAGTTAACTACAGCTCCCAGGGGGAATCTTACCAAGACAGGAGCACTGAGCTTATGAAATTCTTCTGATTTATATGAGCAGTATGTAAAGGCTTTGCTTTTATGCAATATATATAATGTGAACTGATCTAAAAATCAGTTCATTTTAAGATTCTGCCACTGGTTCTGAATTCCAGAGTAATACATACATTATACTGTATACTACCTGTCTTATTATACTGTTATTGCAATGTATGTGCACATCAAAGCATTTTAAGGTCTCTATAATTCTGCTTCTTCTCCACAACAATCATAAATCATAAACCTAGAATAATGTAATATTATCTGACAGACTCATGCAGTTCTGTGTTGAGGAACAATAAGCACACCAATGAAAGTAAAGTTAGAAATTAAAATAGAACAAGCTCCTCCCACCTCAGTATAGCTAAAAGTGATTCTCACCATTAATTGAGATTCTAGTCTGCAGACATGTAAATCAGCCTGATGGTTTTTGTGCATCTTGTAACATTAGCGTTAAGTGAAGATGATACCAGACGGCCCATTCTTCAGTCCCTGTTCTCTGCTTTTGTGACACCATAATTACATTTAGCTCCCGCTGTGACTTGAATTAGAAGTAAGACTTAAGAGCACATACCTGAAACCTCTCTCTCATACTCACCTTCACTCTTTCCTTCTCCGATTCTTCTCTCGTCCAAGATGACTCAGTAAGCACAATCTTCCCAAAAATCTCATTAAGGCCCACCACAGCCACTGAGTGCTGTTGCATTATTCATGTGTTTTTCCCAAGCACTAGCAAAAATATGGGTGAATAATTCCATCTGATGTTTAAAACAGCAAGAAAATCACCTGGGTTACATCTGAACATATGGTGCCTTACTGTGACTTGACATACTGTATATTTAAATCACTTCAAGACCATCAGTTTCATTTCACGTGTGACTCATTACAGAACTGTGATGTTTCAGTGTTTCTCATTAATTTGAAAACATTAGTAGTTTATTCATGCATGCTTATTCTCTCTATGCATTCTTACCACTCCCTGCAGAGGCATTCACTATGTCCATCGGGACAGCTAAAGACATATACATATTTTTTCACCTGATGTTAGAGTGCCTGTCAAACTGTAGAGACAAGAAGGACTTGTCCTTGTGTACACGGACATAACTAAATGAAAGAGAGGAAAAAGTAAGGAAAGTAAGGCCCCAGTAACAAATTTGCTGGTCCATGCTAAACAGCAGGGAATGAAAGCTTGGTGGTATATTAACTACTAATATACCACTATATATATAAATGACCACATTTGCTAGCTGGTCACATTAGCACTAACCAGTAACAACTCCTGGATCTTCTGTATTCTCTAGTAATGTCCTGTTCACCGCCGTACACCACTTTAGTCTACATATCATTACTGAAATTGGAAAACAAACCTTCTCTGACTAAGTCAGCAAAATAGTTAGCTTGAAAAATGATGCAGTTATGTAGCTATGTATAATACCTTTCTTTATTTTGGACTGTCATTGTCCTCTCAAAGGTCAGAACTGTAAAGAATGCTTGTGTTGTTCACAAATGCAACTTTGTGAACAACTCTGTGTGTTAAAGTCCATTAGAGTCAAAACACTGATGAAGAATAAATTCTAGACTGCACAGCAGTTTTCTATCCTAATGTGATCAAGCTTTATGTGAAATCTAAAAAAGCCAAAGTAAATGTCTGGTGTCTATACTTTTTCCTCTAGTTGTCTGAGAACAAAGTTACCAGCAACATGGCTCAAATAGGACATTTATGCCTTATATTGTACTGTTATCCTTTTAGTCATTAATAAACAATAAGACAGTGGTAAACAAGGGCTAGAATATTTTTTGTATGTTCTATCTTTTCACAAGTTTCTTCTTCCAAACTGAAAGTGTGATTGATTAGCAAGGGAAAGTGTGGTGATCTGCCCACTGAGCTACATCAGCTGGCTGGAGAAACCGTCAAACTAGGAGTGCTTTTTAGCTAGGCAGATAAATCTACTACTACTAGCAACTAATACTGTTGGTTCCTTGTAAGTTACGTTTGTCAAATGGAGACGTCCCATTATAACTAACAATTGACAAGGATTAAACAAATAACCCTTGCAGCTAAATAAAAATGGGCTTACATGGGCACAATATTTGGTTAAATTAATATTGATTCAGCATTGATCATCTAGGTAGGAAATTCAAATGCTAACTAAGCTAGGTGGTAAATGACTAAAATAAAAGAGGTACTGCAGACTAGAACATATACTGTCAGTAGGTCAACACATAACATGCACTGTCAAGGACAGCAGACAGTTCTAGTCTGCCACAAGCTTGGATGTTGACTGAAGAATTAAATCCTTTGAACAAAGAGAGGGAAATCTTTCAAACATTAGCTGTACCAGTCCCTCTGTTCCAACACTCACCCAACATATGTTAATACATCATTTTACACCAATCATGAATCATCACAGTTTTGCAGCAATTTTTTTGTTGTCTTCACTGGGGCCTAAATATATGAAGACATTATGAGCAATAATAAACCTCTTTTCCTCACTTACTTTTGCAAACCACAGACTCTTGTATGAGCACTTGAGTATCATTTCATGACTCAGTTTTTACCTTCACACAAGACATATGCAGTAGTCAAGCCCCAAGGAAGACACGAGATTCCACAGCTGTTGCTGTTAAAATATGCAAATTGGTAAAATATGTTTCCAACTAAATATAACCTGTCATTAAAAATTTAGTGTTGCATTAAGCAGGAGTATAACACAATAACGACCCCACTGAGCCCCAACCTCGGGATGATTTGACTAGCTCATAAGCGTGGTGGCTGAGCATTTAGAGATACTGAGAAACGTGTGAGTAAATATGCATGCATCAATCTAACACTGATGATACAGCAGGGTGTTGTACGGCTTTATCCAAGTTTTATGGCTTTTTGCAGAGTGCAGGCTTGTATCAACTCTGCCAAATAAACTGTCACACATAGCAGGGTACTTTGAGCGAGCAACATCTGAGCCACAACAGTGAAATGCACGTTCAGCTTGATTTAACCGTTCCAATTTGCATATAGTATGGAATAACCCACATCATTTAATTCCCTTTCTGAGCCACCTAACATACATTACATGTATCATTCCATGTTTCCACAGCTTTTTATCTTCAAAGTGCCATAAGGACGAGTGCCTTTCATCCCCATGTGCAGTGAGAGTAGAGACTAACTCAGACTGGCAGATGGGTAGAGGGCGTCCAGTAAACAGCCACACAGGTCAGCATGACATTAAAATGTCTTTCAATGGCCAGCTCGCCAAAGAGGGGTGCCCTCATGCACGCACAGGCAACAGTCACATTTACAGCCTAGCACTGTATCTGCTGGCTTTAAATGCCCACACATGTGCAAAGGTTTGAGATGTACTTTTATAGGTGTTTTTTGACATTTCTTTGTTTTATTGTCAATCAGAATCAAACAAATGTACTGTTTGCCAGGTTTATAAGAATTGGTGGGATGTTGAGTCTCTTATATGCACAAACAGCATTCTTTGTTTTGTGGTTGGCTGCACTTAAGATGCTCAGCGTGCTGTCAGCAGCACATTCACACTAATCTCAAAGCAGTGAAACACAGCAAAGCAGGACATCCTGCAGAGCACCAACGAGCCAACTGGCGGTGACCCTGCCTCTATGTTGCACCCAACAGTGACAGAGTAGAGAAGGCACAACCCTACTGGAATTGTGTTTGAAAGAGGGGCACTGGTAGTAATACTGAAACTAGTCACCACTCACTGACCAGGCTTGAAACTTCTGCTGAAGATCCAAAAATGTTGTGTTCCCTGGCTGATAATGTTAGGAAAAACTTTTGTTTCAGTTATTTTAAATTTCTTATATCTGGTTATAAAAAGCTGTTAATTTTTACATTACAACACTCAGCAATATTGTATGTAGTATGTCCCTCCCTATACCAGTTGTGCTTCAGTGACTTTTTAAGTCAAACCTGACAGCTGAAGAAGTGCAAAATTGAGAAAGCCATTTTACAGTAGCTTCTTAGCTGCATTTCACTATTCACTTTTATTAAGCTCCACTGCCAGTACTTACTGTTCCACAAAAGAGCAATGGTTCATGGGAAGTTATGAGACAAAAATATATATTGAGTGGTGATGGAAATGGCACACGGAGAGTAAACTGAAAAAAATAGAGCAAATCCCCAGGACTTAGTTGTTAGTGTGCCAGCTACAGCAGCTCACCCGCTGGTCCTACAAAAACAGTCGCTATGTCACCAACAGTCTGGTTGAACCCAGCATTCTGCAAACATTCACCGGTTGATTTCACTTTTTTACTTTCTGCTGTAACACAGCGCCTGAAACGATTTCACTAGCTAACGTTTAATTAGCATCTAACGATAAAGCAGGCAACACTAGCTAATTTAGCTACATCCACAAATTACTTACTGATGTTTGGGGCTGAGATGATCTCCCACCCACTTGCCAGCTCTGTTTATCATAACATAATGTCCAACCAAACTGACAGTACAGCTAATGTGAAATGAAGTTCCCTGCCCCATCCATGCGGCACATTTAGAACTCTTCAGCATGTCTGTGCATCACAGACCCCCGGCTCAGGAAGGTACTTTCATGTTTGTTTGCATTTACACTATTTCTACATATATAGATATATGTATTAATCCAGTTTCAAAACATGTGAAGCAGTTATGTGTATATGGGATATAAGTCTGAACTAATGCTCAGCGTTTTTAAACTTGACCTATTCATTGAGCTTCCCAGTTAACCATGCTACCGTGTGAAGAAGTGCCAGCATTTTCACATACATTGAGATTAATAAACATCTTTCCAATTTCTAATTATTGACAACATCAGTGTCTCTTACACATCCAAATTATGTGAACATTAACACTGCCCTTTGAAATATAGACCACAAGAAGTCATTATGATAAAACTGTGGCAAACGAAGTGTGGCAGGTTGAATATTATGCAAGCGGGGGGGCTTTGAAGTAATCAGTAGAGGACACATGAGGTGTTATCATTTAGATTTTAGTGCTGGTGCTCCCTGATGTCTTGGAAAAAAACACTTTATCCGTCTAACTGTCAAAGAGCCATCGATTTTAATATGCTGAAATCTCACAGATTGAGTATGTGTGCACTGTATGTGTGTATCTCCACCTGTTATGTGACCGTGTCCTGCTCACACCAGACTGTCTGAATCACGCTCAGGCACGAAAGCAGAACTAAGGCCCCTCTGCTTTCATTTATAATTCAGAGCAGCGCTATATACCATTTGTCTCCTGCAGAATTACAATTTCATATCTCCTGTTTCGGGGGAATTGCTTTTTGAGACAGAAAAAAGGGGGTGCACACCTATTCGTGGTGTAAGGTGTTCTTTTGTAAGAGCTCTTTAGAGAATGAATGAGTATCATGTTGGGAAATTTGTCAGAAAATAAAACTACAGTATTATAGGAGTGAGAGATGTTTCGTCACAAGAAGCTTCTGAGGTTTACATCCATCAC
>OMLM01006251.1:61255-76876 GCA_900302695.1 Helostoma temminkii | reverse complement strand
GGGACTTCCCGTCGACACACTGAGCTCCTCCTGATTACTCCATCCACTCATACGCCACCACTGCCTGTTATTAACTTTGTTTCTTCTCTCTCCTGTAGTTGTCTCTCTCTCTCTTCTCTCTCTCTCTCTCTCTCTTTCTCTCTCCCCCGCAGGTATCATCGGCCCTGAGGCTGTGTATTCCGGGTCTTCAGTTGCTGCCCATCCTGCCTGCCTGCCTGTTGCTTGTTGTTGTTGTTGTTGTTGTTATTGGTTGTGTGATCTGCTGTTCTTTTCTCTTTTTCTCTTTCTTTCCACTCACCCCAACCGGCTGAGGCAGATGGCCGCCCACCTTGAGCCTGGTTCTGCTGGAGGTTTCTTCCTTTCTTAAAAAGGGAGTTTTTCCTCTCCACTGTTGCCTAGTGCTTGCTCAAAGGGGGATTTGTTGGGTTTTCCTTATTATTTAGTTGTATTGTAAGGTCTTAAACCTTACATTGTAAAGTGCCTTGAGACGACTTTTGTTGTGATTTGGCGCTATATAAATAAAGTTGAATTGAATTGAATTGAATATAGATAACATTTGTGATGAATGTTTGTAATTAATAGATCACATTTAACAATGGAAGTGTAACAAACTTTCTAACAAAATACACTGTTAAAAAGAGTTTGGTGGCATAAATTAAAAAAAAACAAATAAAAGGGAACAGTGAAATGAGAGTTTCTAATAATTTATTGTTTAGAACTTATATATTAAGTATAAGTGTTAAACAACAATACAAGCATGAGATATATATTGCAACTACCAGAAATAATTACATTCTCTTTATTTGCCTTTATTCTGTGTATTGTGTTGAAAGGCAGGTCCTTGCACACACACAATCCAGTGTTACAGTATTTCTGAATTATTTGAAAGATGTATTTTATTTTTCAGAGGTACTGCTTCTCAATGACAGTGAGTAAAACTTTTTAGATTTTGTTACTGTTCAGCACCCTGTCATTCACATTTGTTCTAAGATGCATAGTTGAAAGCTGTATAGTGACTGTATTGTTCCATTTCAAGTTTTATTTAGATTTATGACACTAAAGTCTTTATTATAATATATTTTTGAGAGGACTGAAGACTGAATCTTATTGGCCTCCCTATTTACATCAATGATGGGTCCAGAACATTAGAGACAACATTCAATCTGTCATTGCCTCCTACACAGGTTCCCATACAACATGGGATAAAAATAATAGACTTTTCAGTACTTAGAACATTACACTGAAGAAATGTTCTGTTTCGGTTGTGCTGTGTCTGTGTATGTGTGCCAGGTATTATTAGCATTGTGGGGACCAAATGCAGGTCCCCATGAAGAAACCATTTCATTTTAGAGTAATGACCTGGTTCAAAGAAGAAGCTCTGTTAGGGCTAGTGTGAAGGATATGGTGTCTATGGTTAGGGTTAGGGTAATGTCCCCTGAAGTGATTGGTACAAGATTGTTTGTGTGTGTGAGAGAGAGAGTGTGTGTAAGTGTCTGTGTCTGTATTTGTCTGCATGCAAGTCAAATTGACCCAAACATTTGATGAGGGACAAAAATGTGTGTGGAGTATTGTAGCATGTGCAAGCCATGATTTTTTGTTATTTACAAATTCTTCACTGAAAATAAGCTAAGACCATGGAGTTTCAGGTCAGCAGCTTTTTTTCTTATATCTGATTTATTTTTGTAAAAATTAAAAATGGGTCAATTTGACCTGAACATCTTTTAAAGCATATGTGATTTCCTCTTTGTTTGATCTGTTGAAAGCCCATAAAGATCAGCTGTGTTTATATTTCACACACACATATCTCACACCCTTCTGTTTGTTTTGATCAGAAGCTTCTGCATGTCTAATAAATGAGAGTCGAAAACAAATGCTATTATGAATTTTCTTTATTTTCTTACAAAATGGGGGGCGATATGACTAATACAACCAGAATTGCTGTGGTATCATGAAATTTTTCAGGGATACATGTTCACTTTGAAATGATGCATAAGGTATAAAGAAAATAGAAATACTAACTTTTTTTTCCCCACACACATACTATTAAAGTCCTCTGGTAGGCCTCGGGATTTGGGGGTTCTGAACTGTCTACACTCTGTGGTTACACCAAACAGACTGGAAATGTCCACAGCTTTGGGCTAAATGATGGCCAATACTAACTCGTGTGTGGTTTTACGTTTGGAAATGTGTGACTTTAAATTCTGAATGCAACCCCATGTCAGGCCATTTTAGTTGTGAAACCAAAAGGAAGATTCTTGCAGTAAAAAAACGTTGATAGGTGAGAAAATGCACCAATGGCTCTTGTAGAAGAAATGATGAGCACTTTGAAAGCAGCAAGAAAAGCAATCTCTGAAAATATACCGTACACACATCATGTACAGAACTTGGAAAAAAAAATTGAAATACATAATTTGTGGAAAATGTGTTGCAGTATGCATGTGGCTAGTTCATTAAACACTGTCATATTAAAATCTATTTACATTAGATATGTACAAGCCGTTCATCATAATTGCTCTTACGTTACAATATTAAATTCAAATTTAAAAAAAAAAAAAAAAAGGAACTGGGACAAGAGGCATTTACAAAAATGAAGAAACATTTTGACATTTTTATCTGAAATCCGAAAATCTGGAGAGGTCTGTTCAGTCCCATTCTCTTATCAGTTTCGGCAGTCCACAACTTACATTGTCTCTGACTGAGCAGTGCTTTTAGAGATTTAGGAGTTTAAACAGGCAGCTGTGTATTTTTCCATCCTTCAATCGAGTCGGCAGTTAACTTGTCCTCATACTTCAATGAGTGTGACCTGGAACTGCCCGGCGACCACTTCTGACATCTCGATGAGGAAGGCCGACTGGTTGGTGTAGTGTTCAATGATGTTGTTGTCCATGTTGACGAAAATCCTGAAGAAAAGACGAGCAAAGGTGAAAGGTTACTCTAGTGCTCATAAAAAAAAAAATCTATCAGTTGGGCAAAGAAAATAGGACAATGTGCTTTAAATAAAAACTTGCAGTATTCTCAGTTCTATTTTTCACTCAAGCGTGACAAACAACTGGAGTTGTATTGGTTAAATGTAGCCTGTAGTTTCTTTAAAAGGAAGCTCACAGTTAATAAACATAGTGATGAGATATCTCCAGCATCAGGTTATTAAATGAGATTACGGTCTTCCTTCTACTGAACACTACGTCCTTACTGCTTTTATGACTGAACTAAACAAGGTTCATGCATTGGCCTGCAGGGACAAGGCTGACTGAAGAGCAAAGCAAAAGAGGTGGGAGGGAACTGCAGGGAGAATGTAACCCAACCTGTTAGCTTAGCTGCTCCCCTGTCGTGATAGCTGCAAGCAAGCAGGAGAAAAATAACCCAAAGGTTCTGTCAAAAGGTGTTATTTACATCAAGAAATTCCCTCTCATCTACTCTGGTCATGGTAAGTGACCCGGTGACAGCTTTTGGCATACAGCAGGTGTTTTAAATCTTTTTGGAAATTCTGCCATGTACTAGTAAGCACTCCCTTCCTATCATAATAATTACTTTACAAGTCTCATCTCAATGTCACATCTCTATGATTCATCAGTCATCAAGGGGACGTGACCTTTCCACCACTTTTCTTTTAAGGAAATTAAACACAATGAGGTTCTTGTTGAAGCTAATCACCCAATTCAAAGCATCCAAATTCAGTACACAGGTGAACCTGCTTACGAACTCATCTGATGCCTTTTTCAATGTTTAGCTGATATGTGACACGACCATTTCCAACCGGATAGACGACTTACAGCTAGTGACTGGAATTTCTGAAGTTCTGTCAGAGAGCCTTTATCAAACCAGTTATGTCTTTCAACACCGCAAAACTTCCTGATGTTCTAATGAGAGGAGGTTACAAAAACATAAATAAGGACAATAATCGCCTGTGACTCATCTGCAGGACTTTTCATCCTCCCTTCTCCTTCAGTCATCTGTCTCTTTTCAGAGAAGTTGCAATTAACACATTCCAGCAGGCCAAGCCAACTAACCTACCTACCCGGTCTGTCAACCTGAGCTTCCACAAAGGATGATGAGATTAAAACCACTGAATTTATGCACGGTTGTCTGTTTCAGATGCACGCCATTGATCCAACTTGTTTGTTAAGACAGTTGTATAATAGCAGTGTCTTACTACCCAAAGAAACAATAAGAAACTCACCCTCTCTTGCATTTTTTGTAGATTTTCCCAATGGTGTCTTTTTGTATACTGTACTTTTCTGAAATCTGAGGAAGCAAAGGAACATGAGATGACAGTTAGGATGATCTCTAGCTGAAAGATAGATGATATTCTTGAGGGATAACATACACTTAAGATAGTGCTAGAGTATGTGGGCATGCTGTGTGAGTGTGGATTGTTGTAAGGTAACAGCAGAACTTCTGATCTCTAAGCTGTATTTGTGTTTGAACCAACTGAGTGAAACTTACAGCTTCTCGGAGGCCTGACAGTGTTGGTGCACTGAGCATGAGTGCATCAAACACCTCTTCTGTGCTTGTCCTCACGTACAGCAAAACTATTGATGAATGAGATAAGAAATTATTTAGAATACATATAGCAAAAGCTCCTTGACTCATTGGCACCTCTTTTAAAATTAGTTTTTAGTTTTCAACCTACCTCTCTGTGGGTCTTCTTTGCGGGCTTGCTTGCCAGGTGGAGAACTGCTCTGATCTCTGTCTGGATACAGCCTCTTCAGAGAACTCCTGGCAACGCAAAACAAACATTCACATTAGACGTAATCACAGCCACTATGTGTGTATATTAAAAAATAACAGATTGTGATGGACAGCTGTTAACACTGATTTGTTTTTACTATCTAATGTATGCTTACCTTTCGTTTTCATCCATGGGAGTGGCCTAAAGAGACAGAGAGAAGACCAGAAATCTGATTAGATGAGTCCACTGATAAGGATGTTGCCAAATGTCCCTGTCTCTACCAGTATATGTGCATAACACCTTCAAAAAAGGAATGTTATTTCCTCAAAACCACAGTTCCTATAACCTCTAACAAATACACATACGCGTGCACACCGATGACACACAGAATCATCCTGTGAAACACATTTTCCACCTCAGTCATTCCTAGCAGGCTGTATGACGTGATGTTAATGAGTAATTTTGTAACTGCTGGTGTTTTATTTAGCATATTCTTTTATGCGTTTCACTTCCTGTAATGCACAGATGCTTTATTTAAATTAAAAATATCAACATATCTTTGCTTCCACAAAGGGATGCACATCCCTCTAGTCTTCACAGTGTGGGAAAGCTGGCCTGTCTGAACAACACACTCACCTCACTGTTTTACAAACGTGTGTGAGTGAAAGAAACAGATAATGAGGGTGGTGCATACTGTCTGTCAGGTGTCTGTGTGCTGTTGCACCAGGTGTGTGTGTTTTCAAGCCCCCATAGCTTAATCTCAGTGTCAGCACTTGCTCTTGTGTCTGGTTTCGACTTCAATTAACTCATATGATCTCAAGTCAGTCTTTCACTTCACTCTCGCTGACACCATCCCCTCCCAGCCCACTTTTCCCACTACATACTTTCCCACAGTTTTTTCCCTGACTCTCTCGTGCCTGTCCTGTTGCCTGGAGGGATATGAGGGTCGGGAACATGATTCACTCAGCACATAGTAAGAGGAGAGGAAAAAGTGGTGGAAAGGTGCCAGCACATGGGCCAGCATATTTAAAGGAAAACCTACCATGCGCTGCAAGCTGGAGAGGTGTGTTTCTGGGATAAAGAGAACTGGCTGGGTAACATGGTCGTCCAGGGTCTGGAACAAGGTACATTCACTGCCCATGGAGCTGGTCACTAAAGACTTGTTGGCTGAAAGTGATCCAGAAAATTGCATATGGTTAGAAATGACTTTTTTTGGGTTGGTTTATTACCTTCATAAACATGTTTATTTACAACACTCACTGTTAGCATCTACGTTCTTTCCCCTCCTCTTGCTCCTCTTCCTCTCCTCATCACGCATCTTTCTCTCTGCACCCTGAGGACACACACATTCACATGGTTACATTAATGACATTAACTTCACTAGTTGAACATATCCAGAAAATGAAGTGACTCCAGTGGCATACCTTATCGCAGAATATCTTGACCTGGCAAGCGGCTCTGTGTATGAGCTGGTTGGTCCCCGAGCTGAAGTCGTAAGTGTCAATCTGCAGGTTTAGAGGGAGGCCTTTCACCCCCTTCTGAGAGGAGAAGTCTGTGCTCAGGGAGTTTATGCCAATGTACACCTGGAGAATAAGAACAGAAGGGATTCAGAATTAGTTTTACCAGTTAGTTGCTTTATTCACATTTTTATTTTATTGTATTTCCAGTAGAGACATGATGATTGTGATTTTAGAGACGTCTATTAATGAAAATGTCCAGTGGTAACACTGACAGCACAAGACAGCCTCTGTTTAATCCTAAAATATATAATAATTGTTTAAATACGGAGAACACCTACTGCTTGCACTGTTTAGTCAATCGTGAAAAAAAAACATTTATTTACTTCAGTTTATCTCATTTTGTTTTTAAAACAATGAAAAACAACCTAATCGTCCAAATCGTCTCACACAGTTCCCTTTCTTCCTGCTTCCATCAGGTTGGTGACCCAACCTAAGTGCTTCTGGACCACAGAGAAGCTAAAATAAGCAGTCTTGTCTGCTGTGGTGACAGGAGCCTCGGGGCCAAACACATATCTAGGATTCCTCCCCTCCCTCCTCAGCCACTCCTTCTCTCTCTACCTCCAACTTTCCTGTCTTTTCCTCTAAATCCTCCACCTGTTTCGTTTCTTTTCTTGTCAGAGAATGCTATATAAAATGCCTATGCATTCTTGTTTGACAGTATTTACCTTTGCTTCTTCGCTGGGGTTCCACACAAAGGAGAGAGCATTGAACGCCACCTCCTCTATGTTGCTAATGCCACTAAACACTTCTTTGTAGTCCGCTGCAAAGGAAAACATTTTTAATTATCTTTGTGGCATAAAATTCTCAGTTTACTAAATGGTTATGTAACATGACAGAAAACCATGAACTAATTTAATTTTTGTTTCCTTGCTACATGTGTACGGGTATATATTGGCTTTGCATATATAATTTTACATATGGGATGAGCATACCGATGTCAATGACCCTCTGCTTCACAGTCGGCTGGCGTGCGTGCCAGTGGTTCCAAAACCGGAGCTGCATTTCTGGGCTCTTGTCGTTCTCAAACACAGCCATTACTACTGTCTGAGGTGGAGAAAGAAAGATGACAGGAAAGAAGAGAATTAGGGACAATTGTCTAGCTGAGCATGATTCTTTACGCCTGCCTACCTTGCCAAGAAAGACCAACTCTGATTTAAAAGCCACCACATTTCATTCATCACTCAAATCCCCCTTTTCTCTTCACATTGTCATCAGTTGTTTGCAGTGAGCTTATGTGTGTTTGAGAATATTCTTATCCTCTGATTCGCTTGACAAAGAAAAGGTTTGTCACCTGTATTTTTAAAACAACAGCACACATTCACTCCCTACTTGTCCACGCCCCTTTTTCCCCCACTTGTAATATGCCAGATTAAACAAACAGAGCTGAGTTTAGCCTTTTTGCACTCTGGCCTCATTACACCATCATAAGAATAAATTATACAGGGCAGGACACTGTCAGTCTGATGGTGTCAGCCCAGTGAGGAGGGTGTCAACAAGGGAATTAGTCACAGAGGAGCTGTCTCCAAGGGAGGGACAGATATTTGGGAAGGGTTGGCTTGGTGGCACGCAAAGAGTTTATGTATTCTTTAGCTCATTAAAGCCTGATGCCATTTAGAACAATTGTTACTTTTTTACATAACTTAAAAAAAAAAACTTAATAACAATACATTTGTGTTATATAAATTTATAAAAAGAAAATTCTGCTTGCTCTCTAATGTGTCACCATGGCTCACCTTGACTTTGGTGGCAGTGAGGCAGGCACTGCTGTCCACTCCCTGGAGGGTGATGGGGTAGAACTGGCCCTTGTTCAGGTAGACCATGGGCAGCTCATTGGATTTGTAAGGTGTAGCTGCGGGAGCTCCCAGTGAAAATTGGAATTCACTTCTGAATCTCTCTGGTGGGGAATTGGTGTACGAGACAGGGCTGGATTGGTCCTCAGCGAAAGGGTCACTGTAGGGAAGAGTCTGACGTGCACAGAGTGTTGTTATTAACAAAGGGAAGAAGAAGAAGAGGTCGAGAGATAAAACAGGTGAACAGGAAACAGTGCTCAGCTTTCAAAGTATGAAACTCTGCTTACTTCAGTGCTGGGATCAGGAAAAGCACCAGAATCTGGCCACTTCTGGATCAAAGAGTCAAAGATATTATTGAGCTCCTGCTTGTCGTAACAGTCAGAGACCACACTGGTCATTGTGGCATAGGTGTCCGAGTGCAGAGTGCTTTGTTTGCATCCCACAACTTCCTGTTGATGGCTATTGGAAATGTTGTCAGGGAAGATCTTCATGGTGGGCACCTCCAAAGAAATGAGGTCATGGGTATTTGATGTGAGCCTGGCAGGGTGGGGGAAAGGGGGGTAGGAGAGAAAATAGAAAGCTAATTAATAACAGTGAATAAACTCATAAGAAGTCAGCACGACTGTTACATCAACAGAGCCACGAGACATCCAAGTCACTAAATCTAGTGTGTATATAACATAACAGGAGCTTCAGGTCAGTCTGTCAGTAAAATCACTTCTTGTGTCTCAGCTCCTTCAGCGCACTCAGCTACTGCAAACTACGGTTGCAGAAAAGCAAGACGGGGTTGAGTGTGGGCGGGAACTATTTGTCATTTAAGCCATCTTTTTTCTTCTTTGTTTGAGCTGCCCTGTTAAAAATGTTTGAGGGGATAATACTGTGTCCCAACAAAGGTCATTTCTCACCCACCTAACAAGTAGAAGGAATAGAAATCTCAGTGAAGACAGAATGAGTAAAAAAAACTGTCTGTTCACCTGTTGTGAAACTCTGTAGAGATTATGACAGAGGGGGAAAGATGGATGGAAAGGCTGAAGAAGTAGACAATAATAATCTGTGACTGTGTTTGACTCGAGGATTACCCTCTCACCTCTGATAGCCCTGCCTTTCTCTTTCACCATTATTAATGCTCTCGCTTATGATTTTAGTTCTGAGATAATAGGGGGTGGGATAGAATTATAAAGACTATTTCTGGACCATGCAGCTGCATCCAGAAACAACTAATGATTTGAAATTATATCTATTGTCTATATTTTTGATTTTATACTTAGTGTGTAAAAGCATATGATGAAAACTGTTACACAGAGTTTTTTAAACTGTTGCAATTTGTAGGTGAACAGCTGGATCACGTGTCTGAGCTCATACCTTTCTGTTTTGCAGACATTAGTGCCGCGGTTGCAGGGAATAATCTTCTGCTCTTTCTGGTTCTGAAAAAATAAAAAATATTGTTAAAGAGGAGACCTCATCATGTTATATAAAATGTAATTCACTTTGGTACTCAATATATATGACCTACCCTGCACTGCTCATAAAGCATGGTTAAGGCTGTCAGGTCATCTCCTGGCAGGAGTCTAGGTTTGGAGTGGTTCTGCTCAGGGACAGGGTTCTCCAGGTAGGACCAGGAGTCCATAATGTAGTTTGTGTAACGGTTATAGTTGAAGTTTTCGCTCTGAAAGACCAGTCCCAGAGTCCTACAGAGAGAAGGAACAAATTGAGAATGACTCACTACATACACGCAAAACAGCTAAATTATACAATTATTCAGTGTTCCAACAAAAGCATGTGTGTTTCACAGAGTAAAAGTAAGCTGGAACGCCTGAGCCTCGGAGCACTGCGCATTCATGTCCTTGAGCATGAAGTGTTTCGATTGCAAAACCACAAAGCTGAGTAATATCTCTCAGGAGCAATGGCGTCAAAAAAGTTTAAAAAGCCAAGGACCACCCACCAACACACATGCACATACACATATCTAGTGTTCTGTGGTTTTCAGTTTTGTGAAAAGAAAACGGCATTCCTAAATCCTATATAAACTTTCTTATTTGCATAGATCTCAACAGAGATGACAAGATTTTCTTACCAAGTAAACTGAAACCCAAAACCGTCACTGCAGTGAGTTCTGATTTTCCGTATCATTAAATAGAATATAAAGGGATTCCAAGGATTGGATGTTTGATGAGCCTTACAGTGACATTTTATTGCAAGTATCCTGCCTACCAGGATAAGCCCTTTTAGGAGTAGCTAATGAGCAAATAGCTGCAGTTTACTCTGAGACGCAGCAGTTTGCTTTCGTAATTAAATGTGCTGACAGGAGGGAAACGCCAATGATGTTCACAAACATAGAACTAAAACCTAAACGCAAATCTCAAGGTTTTTCACAAAGATTAATTAAAATGCACTGATCATTGCATTTTAACATTTAACTTTTAACACTGTATGGATGTTTAGGTCTATAGTATGAAATAGATTTTAACGATAACCTTTGCAGATGTTTCTTCAGTGCTCAGTAAACACTCACATACCTGCTGTAAGATGCACCTGTCTCTCCCACTCTCACATACATCAGTCTCAGAAAAAATGAACACCACAAAACTCCATTATTTCCTCAAAAAAAAAAGGAAAGAAAAGAAAAGAAAAGAAAAACTGAGCACAGCTGTATACTCAGATACAGGGGTCTAGGGTTTCGCCATTATGTAATTCGGAGTATTACACACTAGTTTTGCCCTCTGTCTCTGTCCAACACCTCAAGAGGAGATTCTTATTTCCCTATGTCCCTTTGTGCTCCATGGCCCCCAGGTGAGTGACAACACAACCTGAAAAAGACCCACTACAGCCACAGATGTGTGTGTGTTTGTGTTCAAACAATCCATATCAGTTTCCCGTTGCTAAACACCTTCTTAACATTTGTTCCTTTCACATGGGGGTCTCATTGCAAATCGCAAGAAGGAGGGCTTCTTTCCCCAAGACTGGAATCCAACTCAAAACCAAAATGTTTCAACCTTACAGATGAAATACAACAATTAAACAGCAACGGTTAGTTAAATAAAAAATATCATCACAAAACTTACTCAGTCTCTTTGGTCATGTCTCCAATCCAAGTCAGTCGGAATAGATTCCTTTAACTTCCACTCTTCGATGTTTGTATGTGCTTCTGTTTCTGTGTGAGTCTATCAGTGTAACAAGAAGAGCACTGACACACAGATGAGTCAAGTGTTGTGATTCCCTCTGAACAGGCCCAGATTTATTTCATGCCTGCACAGAGTTTCCCTCTCTGCTCTGATTGGCTGAGAGCTCTGAACAGGTGTCTGATAGGACAGGTGTAGGATCATTAACTCTTTCAAGGCTGTAGAGAAACTGGCTTGCATGTGTATGAGTGTGTGCAGTGAAGAGACCACTTTGCAAGACAATCTAGGGCAGGGGGTGTTTTGAATTTCTATCATACTGGATAAAAGAGTGAGACTGGGGATCACAGAGGTGTGAAAGGTTTGGTAATGACTCTGAAAAAAGCAGGAGAGGTCTGGAACTTCTTTTTAACATGGTAATAGTTTTTCAGTATCATTTTTCACTTTCTTCCTTTTATTTCCATCACATATTCAGGTTTTGGTTTCTTTATTTTCTTGGGATTGTAGATGCAAAAATGGATGTTTTACTGGTGGTAATCAAAACTGGTGAGGAGAGATGCTTTTTCATTAACATTGGTTATTTAATGTCAAAATAATTCAGTGTCATTTTAATTTAATGCATCATAAAGTCTTGCTTTTAAAATGATCACAATTCCCAATGAAACAACAGCATATGAAAACAGAACTTAAATTAATAAGTGCACAAATACTACTAGCAAATTATACTTTGAGTACTAACAATAAAATACTGATGCAGAATCCCTTCAGTTTATATTACATTACATGATTATTATATTACTGACACACTGACATGTACAGTATACAACAATTAAGCTGGAGAAAATTCTAACCAATGTTTGGTATTTTCATCTGCATCAATATATAACATTTTATGACATTTGAGATTATTTGTACTACATACAATTTAAATTCTACATTTGCAAATATTTCCATGTGAAATGTGGGTTGTAGGTATATCATGAAGTAATATTAAATGAAAATACTCATGTAAAAGTATTTGCTGACTACACTGCACTGTGAACATTAAACTAAGTGAAAAACACTCACACACTAAATTAGTCTGATCAATAGGCGAAGACTGCTGTATATAAGTTTTTGACTTTGCATGTAAAAGTGGGATTTTATTCAGATGACTGGAGGGGGAAAGACTGGAGACACAGATCACAAACTGTGTTCAATATGACAAGAAGAGATGTTCACTTTCATAATGGCTTAAAAGTAAAACACACACACACTTTTATTAACAAGAAAAGCCAAAACTCACAGGCTGCACCAGAAATGAAAGAGAAGTGAAGCTTGTCAGGGTTTTATGTCTGTCAGGGATATTATCTTTTGCCCATGCATTCATAAACATACACAGACAGGAATGCACATATTTATAATTGTATGTAGCTGTAATTTATTTCTTTGTTTGTGTGTGTGTGTGTATGTGTACGTGAGCACCTCTTGCAGCTGACACCTGAGGGAATCTGGTGTGGTAATACACAAGGGTGCGTGCAGTGCAGCTTGCCCACACACACAAACACACCTTCACAGAAGAACATACACACACACATACACAGTTGCCCAAGGGCAAATTGGCTTTGAATCAAAAAAGAACGAGAAAGAAGGAAGATTTTCAGTATACGACACACCTTCATACTCCACAGTACAGTATTCTGAAAAATGCACACTTAAAGATCTTTGTGGTAAGATTTCTAAATGCAGTTGACTGTCAGTTTGTACATACAGTATATTCTTTACTAAATATTTAATTCAGACATAAGCTGTATTGCCATGTGGATCTTTTCCACTAAGCCTCCCACTTTTCATCAGCTTGTTAACGGTGTGAACGGTTTCTCTCACCTAGTCTGTTTCTCTTTCACTCTGTCTTTCTTATATTTTCTCGATCATTAGTGCTGTGAAATTAACACATCAATATGTTTAGCTCTTTTATCCTTACTTCAGTTTCTCTCTGTTACTCAGAAACAGAAAATATTTTGTGAAGGCTTGATGCACTTGACACCAGCCATATGGATATCCTGAATGTGACATATCAACACTTAAAAAATAAATTTTTTTATATATCTTTACATAAATAGACGGCTCTGAAATGTGCATTCAAATAAATGTTGTGCTCTAGTTCTTATTTTGAAAAGGTAAATTATAAATTATGGTGAATTACTATTTTGATTTGGTATTAATTATGGGTAAAATACAGATTGTGTCAATTACCAATGGTTTTTTTATTAATATATTTATAGCTGAATGCAGATATTTAGTCAAAACATAGTTACTTTATTAGAACATCTGAATTTTTTATTTGGTAAAATTAATTGAACCAAATGAGTGACTCTTCATTGTGCAAAATGCAAATGCATGTCTTGAATTAAAAAAAGAGATCCAAGATATATAACATTTTATCTGCAGGAAAATTTCCCTTGTTTTCTGTTAACCCAAATTATAAAAAATAAAAACATAAAGAGCAATAGAATAAAAAAAAAATTCCTTTTCACATAATCTAACAGTAGTATGATAGCTCAGAGGCTTCTGTTGCAAAGTTCACTTGGTACTTTCACATTTAATAGTATTTAAATGTCAGTGGCCCTCATAAGACCTCTGGCTCAAACTGACAAGCAGGGAACGTTGGGGAAGATGGATGGATGTCACAAGATGTTCAAACAACTGCTTTCCATGCCTTCACCCATGGAACAAGAAAACAAGACCCAAGTGCCCTGGTGCTTTAGCCTGTTAGCCTGTGTGTGTGTGTGTTGTGCGCTTGTTCATGTGTGTCTGCAGCCATGCATGATGGCATACAAACAGTCGTCAGCACTGGCTCCACGCACGACTGCTGCTGAGGGGGCTCTCTCATCACCTCTCTCCTCCTACTTTTCGTTTCCTGTCTTCCTCTTACTCTTCCTTTCACCTACTTTGGCTGCGCCTCCTTCACCTGATGACTATTTGACCAAAAAACCTTCTGTCCCTACTTTTTGAAAACTTTTTTCAACAAAAGACCTAAACCCTAAACATAAAGGCCATCCAAATTTAAACTCTCAAGTGAACTAAGTGCATGGGGAAAAGTAATTAATGAAAATAGAAGATAAGTATATTATGGCCTGCAGCTAATCCTTCTAATCAACTCCTACACAGTATGCATATCTCTATATCTGTTTCTCTTTCTGTATCTCCTCATCTGCCCCAATGCAGTGTTTGTCATGGAGGAATTTGTGCTGAGGGTTGACTAAGATACAAGGAGCCCGGGGCGTGTTGATTGGCTCCTTTAACTGAGAAACTGTAAGCTGCGCACCTGTTACTGTAAAGCTGACACGTTCACTTGAAATGCATTTCTTTACCATTCCACCTTCAAGAACTGTACTGTTCTTCCTTTATTGTTATCGTGTTTTAATTCATCAATACTTGTATGTAATCCAAGTAGCTCCAAGCTCTTCCACTCATATGTCAAAGTGTCCTTGGGCAAGACACTGAACCCCAAGTTTCCCCCGATGGGTCAGGTCAGCTGCATGGCAGCTCTGCCATCGGTGTGCATGTGCTTGTGTGAGTGAATGGGTGAATGAGAAGCAGTATAAAAACACTTCACTCGCAATTGCAGCTTATATTACCCAAAACAACTATAAATTGACAGACATACATGAATGCATCACTTATAACAATCCTACTAGTACAGTAAATTATCCTAATGAAAGCATTTCAGAAATGCCTACTGCTTCAGTGTCTTCTGTTTCTATAATACTTTTACCTCTGAGCTCTGTGTGTGTCCAATTAACTGTGTGTGTGTTTGCATAATTCATTAACCTCCGCCAAGTGTTCTGACCTTCTCAGACCTGTAATACTAAGGTGAATGGGGAGACCTCTTAAGCAGAATACTCTTGTGATTTTGTTTGGCCTGGACTAGAGTGGCTCCAAGAGTCTGGAAAGACTCTCTGGCCCCCACCTCATCAGCCCCACTCCCCTGTAGTATTCCACCCACCAGCCAGAAGCAGCCACTCCCAGAAACTCCACATTGCCCCAAGTGAGGTATCAGGTCTTGGGGGAGGCAATGAGGGGAGTTTGGGTGTGAGAATGGGGGAAGTTAGGGTAAAACTGAGTGGTGAGGAGGTGTCAGCAAGAACATGGAGAAGCATATTGGTGGTAATATTGGAGTGATAAAACAGGGGCGGGGAGCTGTCATGAGGAAACTGCAGAGATTTGGAGCTCTACAGACACTTCAAAGTTTCAGCACTTTGACATGTGTGGCTATTAGGGTGAGGACACTACACGCCTGGGGCAGGGGGAAGCTACAGAGGAGTATATGGTGGTTGCATTGCCCAATAAAAATGCATTTCTTTGACCTTGGCCTGGGGCAAGTCTGTTGATATTGCAGCTAAAAGGGAATTTACGAAGCAACAACATTATGCGTGTGTCTAGAATTTTCATTAAATGTGCATTACATCATAAAACAGCCATTTGAAAAGGAAAAAATTTTAAAAAACATCATAAAAGGAAGCAAAAAAAAAAAAAAAGACTAA